>JAAAKG020144834.1:0-11029 GCA_010014905.2 Druon quercuslanigerum
AATATATTAAATAAAAGTGGGCTCAGCGGACATCCTTGTCTCACTCCTCTCACTGACCAGAAACTCTCTCCTACTAGGTTGAAATTTTAATTAATTTGTTAAACAAATTTTGCTTTGTTTGGACATGCATTATTTAATTTTAAAATTTATTTCTTTGAATAAAAATTTAAATATATTGTTAAAACATCGTCATATTTTGGTTGAAATATTATTTATAAACTAAAATATTAAATACATGGTTAAAAAATTAACTTTTTTGTTTTTCATTTGATGAAAGTGTATTTTATTCCTAGAAAAAAGTCTATTTCTTCAATTAAGAATGTAACTATTTCATTTGATATTTTTTTGATTATTACATTTTGTAAACAATTTAACAATTTGTGGAAAAAGTCTTTCTTTTTGCTAAAAATTATTTTTTTTTAATTTCTTTATTTTTTAAAAGTTTATTTTCTTTTCGGTAAAAAATTAGGTTTTTTAACTTAAAATGTAACTTTTCAATTTACAATTTATTTAAATTAATATATTTTAAAGAAAATTTAACCATTTTGGAAAGTCTTTATTTTTTGTTAAAAATTTGTCTTCTTTGACAGAAATTTCTTTTTTTCCATTGAAAATTGGAGTGACTTGGTGAAAGTTAAGCTAATTTGTTAAAAAATATTTTGTTGTTGAAGGGAAGGATTATTTCAGTTGAAAAATCACGTCTTTGTTTGGAAATTTAACTATTCTCTTGAAAAGTTCTCATTTTTTGTTAAAACTGTATTGATTAACTAAAAATTTAACTCTTTCTTTAAAAATTAAACTTCTTTTTAAAAAATTAACTTTTTTTTTGAAAATTTTATTACTTTAAAAAAATTTTATTTTTTTTTCTAGTAAAGATTTTTTTTTTAATTGAGAATGTAACTATTCATTTTTTGGTTCAAATGTTATCTTTTTTATTTGGAAGTTTAATTTTTTGGTTAACAATTAATTTTACTATTCTGATAGACAAAGAATACATTTTGTTAAAATTTGTTTTCTTGGGTAAAAAATTGTTCTTCGTTAAACATTCAACTGCTTGGATAAAAGTTCAAATAATTTATTTAAAAGAAATTTTTTGCTTGCAGATGAATGGTTTATTATTATTAACTAAAAACTTAACTACTTGTTTGAAAATTAATTTTTTTGTTAAAAATTTCTGTATTTTGTTAAAAGTTCATTTTCTTTCTTGTAAAAAAGAAGTTTTTCAGTTGAGAATGTCACTTTTCCAAATAAAACTTTTTTTAATTAATCTATTTTATAAAAACATCTAACCATTTTTAAAGTCTTTATTTTTACCGAAAATTAAATTGTTTTGACAAAAATTCGTTTTTATGAGTTTTAAAATCTAACTATTTTCTATCAAAGTATAATAATAATAATAATTTTTTTTTATAATAATAATAATAATTTGATAGAAAATTCATGTCGTTGTCTCTTTGGTTAAAATTGTATTTAATTACTAAAAATTTAAATATTTGTTTAAGCATTAAAATTTTTGTTGAAACTTAACTTTTTTGTTGGAAATTGATCTATTTTGATGAAAGTTGAATGATGAAATTTTGATGAAATCGTTTGATGAAATTTTATTCGTGGCAAAAATTTTTTTTTTATTGATAATTTAACTATTTCATTTGACATTTTTTTAATTATTAAATGTTGTAAACAATTTAACAATTTGTGGGAAAAGTCTTTCTTTTTCTCAAAAATTAAACTGATTTTATTAAAAAATGTCTTTCTGGGTCAAAAATTTAACTACTTTGATAGAAAATTCAAGTATTTGTATTTTTTGACAGTTCATTTTCTTTTCGGTAAAACATCAAGTTTATCAATCAAAAATGTAATTTTTACATTTACAATTTTATTTATTTTTATTTTATTTTATTTTTATTATTATTTATTATTTCAGTTGAAAAATCACGTTTTTGTTTGAAAATTTAACTATTCTCTTAAAAACTTGTCATTTTCGGTTAAAAATATATTCATTAACTAAAAATTTAACTTTTTGATTGAAAATTAAACTTCGTATTGAAAATTAACTTTTTTGTTGAAAATTTATGTACTTTTTTAAATTTTTATTTTCTTTCTAGTAAAGATTAGTTTTCTTAAATTGAGAATGTAACTATTCATGGTTTAATTGGAAATTTCTCTTTTTTGTTTAAAAATTGAATTATTTGATTAACAATTAATTTTACTATTCTTATAGAAAATGCATGCCTTTTTTAAAAATTTGTTTTCTTTTGTAAACAATTTTTCTTCATTAAAAATTTAACTACTTGGTTGAAAGTTCAACTAATTTATCTTAAAAAATGTTGCTTTGCTTGGAGATTATTTATCTATTAACTTTGATAGAAAATTTATGCATTTCGTTAAAAATTTCCCTTCTTTAGCAGAAAATTCTTTATTTTTCGTTGAAAATTTTATTGACTGGGTAAAAGTTCAACTAATTTGTTAAGAAATATTTTTTTCTGAGAAATAATTTCTTTGTTTAAAAATGTATTTCGCAACTAAAAATTTAACTATTTGTTTAATAATTGAACTTTTTGTTAAAAATTCTTGTGGTTTGTTTACATTTTACTTTCTTTCTAGTAAAGTTGAAAATTGATCTTTTTTAATTAAAAATCCACTTATTTTCTTAATAAATAATCTATGCTGTATAAAATTTAACAATTTTGTGAAAAAGCCTAATGTAGAAATGTAAATTGTTTAGTTGCAAATTCGTCTTCCAGGGTTGAAAATTTAACTAATTGGGTGAAGGTTTAATTAATTTGTTGAACAATAATTTTTTGGCCGGTGATGCAACATTTCAATTGCAAATTCATCTCTTTGGTTACGAATTTAAGTACACTATTGAAAACCCGGCAATTGTCTGTTGAAAATCTATTTATTAAATACAAATTAAACTATATTGTTGAAATTTAAATATTAAGTTAGAAATTAAATTTGTGTTAAAAATTAATGTATTTTGTTTGAAAGTTCATTTTCTTTTCTGTTAAAATAACGATTTTTTAAATTGAGAATGTAACTATTCAATTTTAAACATTAATCTACTTAGTATACAAAATAACTTTTTCTTAAACTCTTGACTTCAGTCAATCAATTTTTCAGAAATTAAAAAATTAAATTAAATTAAATTAATTAAAGTAATTAAATTATAAAATTTGCAAAAGTCTTAATGAAAATTCGTCTTCCTTGGTCAGTTTTCAATTAAACATTTATTTTTTAACTAAAATTTGAACTATTTAGTTAAAAATTGGTTTTTTGTTGTAAAAAGGATGAACTTAAAAATGGTATCGGGAGTGGGAGGATAGTGGACAATTTTGACTCGAATTTGTACAGACACCTGGTGCTTCTTGGAAGGAAAATTAATCGTATTTACCCCCTCCGGTATCATTACTTAGTTCATGAATAATGCATGTTAGTCCGCGGTTGTTCAATTTATGCCCGGGGGAAACACGCAGGGCGAGCTTTCGAATCCTGGAGGCATCGATCTTCAGAAGGCGGAGTACGAAGGTGATTCTTCGTGTTAAAAGTTAGGAAGAATCTCTTCTCTCTCCACTCTCGACTTCATAAGTTTCACGAATCGCGAGGATGATCAATCACACGATATTTATTATTGACCCCATTCCTTCTATGCTAATGCCAGAAAAATAACTTGCTCTATTGTGGCAGTTTAATTTAGATTCAGAAATAGATTATTACTCAGCAACCATAAAGAACTTGATCGACGAATTCTCGAGAAAACAATTGCATTTTCAGTCTGAAAATACTAGTTTTCACTAAAAAATTAAATAGTTAATATTTAAACAACAAAAAATTTTTATTTTTAAGAAAAAAGTCGTATCCTACCAAAAACTGTGATTATCTACAAAACAGTTGAATTTTCAAAAAGAGACTTGACTTTCCTACCACGAGATGAATTTGATATTAAAGAAGATGAATTGTGTATCTTAATAGACGAATATTTAACAAAGAAATTGAATTTTAAATCCAAAATCATGACTCAAAAAAATAGTTCAATTTTTAACCAAGTAATTAAATTTCCAACCAAATTATATGAATTCTGAACTAAAAGTATAATAGTTACTGTCAAATGAATTTTAAATTCAAAAAGAGAAAGTAGAATGAACTTCCGGCTATTTTAACAGCCTTGAAACGTACACGTTCGATAATTAAAAGACTAGAGGACCCCCACCTCTGCCGCGTCCTTCAGGATATTTTTGTCCAGCGACGTTCATTGGCTGCCCCGTTCTTGTGTCGATGAGGGCGCTGTTTTTTTCACTTTTTCGACTGCGCATGTGCCCAAAAGTGCAGGTCAATTTGAAATCAATAAATACTATCAATAATAATACATATAAATATTTTTAACAAATTTTTAAATTGAAGCGATTAATTAAATTAAATCAAAATCAAATTAAATTAATCAAATTAAATTAAATTAAATTAAATTAAATACTTTGTAATTTTGAAAAAAAAACCCGCGCTTTTCAGCACATGCGCATTGAAAAAAGGCGTAGAATACATTTTCGCAATTCTATTTCATTCTTTTATCGATTGAAGATCTTTCAGTTTCTGATCAAGTTGATCTGATATAATGAGCTGAAATTTTTATCATTTTATTTTAGTTATATCTTACCAAAAAGCGAATATTCAACAAAAAATTAGATTAACAAAACAAGAAGAAACAGATATATAAAAAATGAGTTGAATTTACACTATTAAAATTTTTAGTTCAAAAAGTTAAGTTTCAACCCCTGAAATAAATTTTTAACTAGAATGATGATTTTCAATTATGAATTTTTTAACCGAATAGTTAAATTTTTAACAAATAAGTTAATTTTAAGCAATGGAAGTGAATTTTTAACTAAAATAATTGTTTTTTTAAATATAATTAGAAAGCATATTTGCATTAACAAAAAATTGATTTTATACACCAAGATACTTTATTCCTTTAATTACAGAAAAAAGTTGCATTTTCATCCTGGAAATACTATTTTTAAACGACAAATGTAATAGTTAATGTTTGGGTCCAAAAAGATTGTTATTTTATACAAAAAAAGTTCAATATAGTCTACAAATAGAAACTTTTATCAAAAGACATACATTTCTATTTAAATATTTGGATTTTATACTAAAAAAAATTTTATATTTACAAATTTTAAACCGAATTGTTCAATTTTCTACCAGAATGGACGAATTAAAAAAATATATACAAAATTTGCAACTAAATATATTAAACAATTGACGTAATGTTAGTAGACATTTTATTTAAATACTTTTTCGTTTCGAACTACAAGTTTATGCTTTGTAATTTTGAAAAGACCCGCGCTTTTAGCGCATGCGCAGTTCAAAAATGCGTAGAATGCATTTGCGCAATTCTGTTTCATTCTTTTATCGATTAAAGATCTTTCAGTTCTTGATAAAATTTATCTGATACACTGAGCTGATGTTTTTATTATTTTATTTTATTTATATCTTACCAGAGAACGAATATTGAACAAAAAATTAGATTTACACAACAAAAAAGACTGACTTTCAAGCAGTTGAATTTACACTATCAAAATTTTTAGTTCAAAAAGTTAATTTTAAGCTATGGAAGTGAATTTTTAACTAAAATAGTTGTTTATTTTAATAGAATTAGAAAGCATCTTTGAATTAAAAAAAATTAATTTTAGACACGAAGATATTTTTATCCTTTAATTTCAGAAAAAAGTTGCATTTCAAGCTGGAAAAACTATTTTTAATCAAAAAATTTAATAATTAATGTTTGGGTCTAAAAAGATTGTAATTTTATACATAAAAAGTTAAATATAGCCTACAACTACAAATTTTTATTAAAAGAAATACATTTTTATTTACATATTTGGATTTTGTACTAAAAATACTCTTATACTAAGTTAATAAATTACCAGAAAGGATGAATTAAAAAATATACATATAAATTTCAAACTAAAATGTTAAACAATTGACGTGATGTTTGTCCACACTTTATTTAAATACTTTTTCGTTTCGAACGTGTCTTTTAAATAGTTGCGTTTTGAACAAAAACAAAAAAATTATTTTCTATTTAATAATTCTAAAAAACACATCGATTTTTAACAAAAATACGGATTTTTACCAAAAAAGTCTAATTTTCAAAAAATTACATCAATTTTTCACTAGATATTTTTTTCATTTCCAGAAACAATAATAGAGGGTTAAAGGGTCATAACTGAAAGTTATTGCTTGAAAATTATTTCTTAAATATTTCTCAAGAGATGACCAAACTTCAATTTACAATTTTTTTTCCATTGTTTCGAAAACCGAGCTTTTCCCATTAGAAACCCCATCTTAATTTCAATATCTCGCTGTACGGGTTAATATTTTTTTACTTTTACTTTGTTTAAGATCTTAATGAGATAAAATTATGTAGCAACTTTTTTACTCGAGTAAAAATTCGTACATTCTTAAAACTAATTAGAGTAAATTTTGTTATATATGTTGATTTCATCTGCCCGGGCAAGATTGATTTTGTCGTAGAATATCAACGAAGTTTGAAGCCCTTCGAAACTCTAATTAACACCGTGAGAACGATTTAAATCATGTTAGCAGTGAACACAATCAGGAAAGTTAGGTATTAAGCTGCATCCGGTTTTACTAGAAGTACCCGCATTTTCCTGGACGTTTGTCCAGGGGAGAGGAAAACTGCTGAAAACCACCTCCTGACTTTAACGGGTTCTTTGACAGTCGAGACTCTAATTCAAGAAATTTTTTCTTGTAGAATCGAATAACGCTATCACTTTTTCGTTATCTCGTATTTTTAAATAAATTTTCAAAATAAAAATTGTTTAAAAATAGTTTAAATTTATTTTTTCGTTATCATGCGAACTGAGGTTCTATCTTTTTTATATGGTTATTAGGTTGCCTCTTTAAATATATTTTTTGTAATTTTATTATTCCCAATTTTTTCCATATTCAAAAACAAATATTTATAGGCAGCTATAAGGGTTTCAATGCCGAAAATTCGACTTTTTTAAGTTTTCTAAATTTTAATATTTAAAATTTTAACTACCCTATCTTGTGTAATACAGAACATTCTTTGTTACTGCACCATGTGAATCTCAAATTTTTATTCTTATGTAAGAAGCAATTGAAGGTTGCCTTGATGTTGCAATTTTACAAAAAATACCTATGAAAATTGATGAAATATTATACAAATTATGAAGTTTTTGGCTTAGATTTTAAAAATACATTTTTGAAACTATTAAAAAATAGATTTAAAAACATTTTTTATGATTTGAGATTAATCAAATCAAAAATTTAACAAAAAGGTTCCTTTTCAACCAAATATAGTTAATTTTTTAACAAAAATTTAGTCCTTTAGTTAATTTGTTAATCATTATTCATAAAATTTGTAAGAATTTGTTTTTAATTTTTCCGGATCGGACAAAATTTTAGGAAAAGTTTAAATCATATTAAATTATATTTAGGACTTGTAGAAGTTTGAAAGAAAACTGAATCTAGTTATTTAGCAAAAATTTTTTAAACTTCCAATGTTAAAAAATGCCTGAAAACCTTCCAGATTTTTTTCTGACAAGTTTGGAAAACTTTTCAAATGTTCGAATTTCTTCAAAATGATCTCCTTAAATTATTATTCAACATAAAAAATCATGTGAAATTTTCCCAGGAATCTTAAGAAATTAATTTTTTTAAACCTATCCAAATCCTCAAAAAGGTAAAACACTTCATTTCGAAAAGTATAAGAAATTTAGATATTGATTTAAATTTTTGGAAATCTTTTCAATTTTATATTATTCACAATTTGGTTCAAAACCTCTTAGTATCTTCTAAAATAATTATAATTCTTTCCGAACTTTTTCCTAAAATGTTCAAAATTAAGAAATTTGCCTTAAAATGTTCCAGATTATCTTGCGACAATTTATAAAATCTTTTGGCATAAACTTTACAGATAAATTTTTTTAAAATAAAAAAGCTTCAATTTTCCTGAAAATCTTAAGAAAATCTTTTTATTTTTTTGAAATCTCACAGAAATCTTAAAAAGTTTCTAAATTTTTTTCTCGATATTTAAAAAAAACTGTGTTACAAATTTTTTGATAACTTTCTGGATTTTTAATTATTTTTAATCGTTTTAAAACTTTTGAACATCTGTTAAACTTAAAATAATTGTTCCAAACATTTTGCACTGTTGCAAAATAATGAATTTTGGCTCTAAAATCTTCTAAATAATTAAAAAAAATTGTAGGCAATCTTTTGAAATGTTTCGAAATATTTTCTAATTTTCTTTTAAAAATTCATTTTTGTAAAGAAAAAATCATTAAGAACGTTGTCAGGAATCTTAAAAAAAAATAATTTAATCCTCTTCAAGCTTTTTTTAAATTCTCATGAAGAAAGATAAAGAATTTTCTAAATCCAAATTTAAAAAAAATTTAAAGTTCATATTTTCGACATTAATACGTGCAATGCGGCATTTAATTTTATTTTTTCAGCTGGAAAAAAAATTAAACCACAATGAGCTGGGGAAAAGTAGGTCATTTCTCTGTCAAGGGCTAAAAAAATCTAAAAGCAAAAAGATTTTCACGAGGCAACGTAATAATTGTACCGTGAAACCCTTCAAAAAAAGGTCTTCGTAGCCTATTTAAACATTAATTATCCTCAAATATTCCACTAAATTCTTCTATTTTCCCTATCCTCTCCTACTTTCCCTCTCTTCTCCTACTTCATAACTCCACATTTCTCCTTGAATTTTCTACCCCTAATTTCCCCTCACGCCCCACCCTCATTTTCACAATCCTTATTCTTAATAGCACCCCTCCCCTAATTTCTCATTGTCACATTTCCCCCCACTTCTCTTAGGTCCTCTCCCCTCACTTCCCCTACTTTCCTTCCCCTACTTTCCTTACCTTACTTTCTCTCGTTTCCCACTTTCCCTATAATTATTCTATTATTCCGTTATTTCCCCTAGTTATGTCCCCACTCTTTCCTAACTTGCCCTACATTAATTTCCCCCACTTTTTCTTTTTTATTTCCCCTTAAATTCTCTACTTCCCCTACTTTTCCTACTTCATTTCAGGATGGCCGTTTTAATCAAAGAAAAATAATCCCGGCCATTTTCCTTTTTTTCCCGGTGCGCAAATATTTTTCACGGTTAGGGAAATTTAAAAAAATACACTCTAAAGCCAAACATTTTTTCATTTGAAGTAATAAAAACTTCAATTGGAACTGTTGAATTTTATTCTTTTAAAAAGTTTAACAGTTTTGTAATTCGAACATTTGGTATTTAAATGCTCAAAAATCTACACGGTAAAATGAAAATTTTTCGACACTTTTTAACTAAACAATTTAAAACTAAATGCATTTGGTTCCAAAAATATAAATCCAAGTTATCATTTTCAATGCTCTAAACTGAAGAATCAATCAATGCGTTAAACATTTTTTGAAAATCATATAATCTTAACCAATTTTAAGATAAAAAAATAAAAAATTGAACGGTTGTATATTTTATAAACTGAAAAGAAAACTTAAGTTAGAGGTTTGTTTTATTTTAAATAGTTGAAAAATCACTTTAAAATCACTTTAAAGTCCTATTAACATGGGGAAACATTGAATTTTCGAAAATCGAACTCATGCTCTAGGGTTTCATCGAAACGTATCAATTTTTTTAGGGATTTAAGAGGCGTTTCTGCGAAATAAGACTATACTAACAACTTTAATTTTTATTCCAACCCCACCCTCCACGCAGAGCCCCAAATATTACTCAATAATAAAAAAATACATTTTTATTTAATATTGTTACTTTTTAGCAATTTCTGTCGTCTTGTTCTTACAAATAATTACAAATGGTCAATTTGAATATGTGCCATGATTTTTTAAACAATTTCCAATTGTTAAAAAAAAAATTACATTTTTTTAAAAATTATTTATTCCCAAAAAATGAAAATGTTCTGATTGAAATGCAATCGTTTATCATTGTTTGTAGTAGTAGATTTTTCTAAAAACATTAGGTAATTATTGAAATAATTCTTCTTAAATTAGTATCCTATTCTACGTAATTAATTGTATGTCTTCTCTTTTGTTTTATTTTTTTAGGTATCGAAAATTTTAGAAAAGTCGAAAAATGCCTGATTATTGCATTTTTTTATTAAATTTATTTATAATATCAACAATAATGATTTTACGAAGAAGTTTCTTTACCACTATACTGTTTCTGTTTATTATATAATATTGGATCATCTTTAACTAATGTTACTCTATGAAACTTAGAGAATTTAAATACAAAAAATGACCATTTTGGTCGTCATATTTATTTATTTAAAAAAAACATTGAAAGCCTGATTTAAAATATAAAAAAGATGACTATAATTCTAATTTTAAATTGTATAGTTTATTCATTAAAAAAATATTATTCTACAGGAAATTTAAAATAATTAAATTTCATTTCGACATTTTTAATTATAATATCGTGTCACAAATGAAAAAAGTTTTTTTTTATTTTTGTAGATTTGAAATTCAAGTTTATAATTTAAAGGACATCTAATTAACAAATGTTTATCTTCAAACGTTCCTATTTTCAGTTAAGAATTTTTAATGGTTTATTTTGAATCTTTATAAATTTCTACGAGCAACACACCAATTTAAACTCCCAATAATACGAGCATAATAATAATAATAATAATAATAATAATAATAATAATAATAATAATAAAAGGACTGACTTTAAAAAAAAACGAGTTTTTATGTCGAAAAATGCTCGAATAATGCATTTTTTAATTAAATTTGTTTTGAATAAACATAAAATTAATTAACTAATTATGAATGTTATTGAAATTATTGTAAAGTTCCCAATTAAAAGGACTGACATTGAAAAAAAGAGTTTTTTTTGTCGAAAAATGCCCGAATAATTTATTATATAATTAAATTTTTTTAACACAAACATAAAATTAATAAAGAGCCTCGGTGGCTCAGTGGTTAGACGCTCGGACTTCACCTCAGAGGTCCGGGGTTCGATCCCTGAGCC
>JAAAKG020144835.1:0-11028 GCA_010014905.2 Druon quercuslanigerum
ATATAAAAATGAGTAGTGTTTTTGTTGCGCGATTTGCATGATGAAAAATAAATTAATGCGTTTATCGTTGATTTCTGTGTAGTATCATTTGCATTAATAAAACTCGTAGGTTTTGAAAAACACCATTTTTTTTTATTTGAAATAATTATTAAAAATCAATCGTTTAGCTTAGTTTAAATGAATTGATTAGTCGATTTCAATAAAAAAATTTGAATAAAAAAAACAACTAGAAAAAAATGCAGATAGCAAGAATCGAACATAGACTTATCGCTTACAAATGCGGAGTGGTACCGCCTGATTGAACCCAGATACAGTGGGAAAAAATTTTTTTTTGACAAAAATCAAGAATATTACAATTCCTAACAAATATTTATGTGTTTTTTTTATATTACCGTAAGTCTACCTGATGTAACTAATGACTGCGGATAATTTACTCAGACTGAAAAAAATTTGTTATTTAACAATCAAATTTAAAAATTTTTTGTAAAAAAGGCATTGATACCATTTCTTTGAAGACTTCAAAATAATTCAAACAGTTCAAAAATCAATTCAATTATTAACTAAAAATAATTTTTGATGAGTTAGAGTAAGAAAAATAATTATTTATAGTTGTTGAACAAAATATTTAACGAAAATAATTTTTTCGTGTGTTATAATCACTAGATATTTTAAATTTATCGATTTTATTTGAAACATGGTATACAGGAATCAATATGTGCTTATGATAAGTTAAGAATAGCTATTGCTTACTAACTATTTGAACAATTTTTATAAAAATTCACTTTTTAATTATTTTTCCATGAATACCGTTTTTGTTTTTTCATGAGATTAAATTTAGGAAGACTTCTAAATAAAATTATTCTATCGAAATAAAATATTAGCTCACAGGAGATTAAAATTCAATCCAGATTTGGAAATTAATTTGTTACAAGTATCTAATTTACGAAAAAGTGAAGTTATTTGCAACTTTTAGGGTAACTTTGTTACTATTTTAAAAAGTAACTTTTAAGATAATTCAGATACGATTTATTCAGCTGAATTCAGTGTTGAATTCAGGTGTGACTGATTTCAAATTAAAATCCTTTTTGTTTAAAAATTTATTTATTTTGTTAAAATTCAATTATTTTAGTAGAAAATTCAATTATTTGCTTGAAAAGTAACATTTTTCTTGAAAATGCTTATTTTTGGCTTAAAAATGCTTTGTAGAAAAAAAATGTTTTGTAGAAAAATTTTCTGTTTGGTTTTCAAATTCAACAGTTTATAGAAAACTTTTTTCTTCTTTCTGAGTTCGAAATTCGGCTTTTTCTTTTCAACATCTTTTTGTAAAAAAACTCTTTTTTGTTCAAAATTCAACTATTTTGTAGAAAACTTATTTGATTTGATTGAGGATTCAACAATTTTCTGGAAATTTCATCCTTTTTTTGTTGAATTCAACAGTTATTAATTTATAAAAAAAACTTTTTTTTTTAAATTCATGGATTTTGCTAAAAAAATCAACTATACAAATTAAAAATTTAATCATTTGTTCCAAAATTAACTTTTTTCTTGAAAATTCATATTTGTGGCTTGAAAATGCAACTGTTTTGTACAAAATTTGTCTTGTTCGATTTAAAATTCAACAGTTTATAAAAAACTTTTTTATTCTTTCTGAGTTGAAAATTCGCCTTTTTCTTTTCAAAATTTTGTTGGTAAACAAATCTATTGTTTTCTATAAAATTCAACTATTTTGTAGAAAACTTATTTGATTGGGTTAAGGATTCTGCAATTTTGTTGAAATTTTATCCTTTTTTTGTTGAATTCAACAGTGATGGATTTTCAATAAAAATCATTTTTGTTTAAAAAGTCATTTATTTTGCTAAAAATTTAACTATTCTAGTAGAAAATTCAATTATTTGTTTCACAAATAACTTTTTTCTCAAAAGTTTATATTTGTGGCTTACAAATGAAACAATTTTGAAGAAAATTCGTCTTTTTGGTTTGGAAACTAAAAAATGTACAGAAAACTTTTATTCTTCTTGGTTTAAAATTCCCCTTTTTCTTGTCAAAATTTTTTTGGTAAAAAAATCTTTTTTTTTCAATAAAATTAAACTATTTTGTAGAAAAATTATTTCATTGGGTTGAGAAATCAGCAATTTCGTTGAAATTTTATCCTTTTTTCTGAATTTAACAGTGATTGATTTTAAATAAAAATCTTCTTTGTTTGAAAATTCATGTATTTTGCTAAAAATTCAAGTATTGTAGTAGAATAGTATTTTTGCATAGAAAAATTTATTCTCTCTTGGTTTAAAATTTGGCTTTTTCTTTTCCAATTTTTTTTTGTAAAATAATTAACTTCTTTTGTTGGTAAAATTCAACTATTTTTGTAAAAAACTATTCTGAAAATAAATTGTTAAAAAATATGGTTAAAGAATCAACCATTTTATTGAAACTTTGTATTTTTTTGTTTAATTTAACTGTAATTTATTTCAAATAATAATATTCTTTGGTTGGAATTTCAGGTATTTTGTTAAAAAGTTATCTAGTCTAGTAGAAAATTCCATTATTAATTTGCAAAGTATCTTTTTTTTTTGAAAATTCATATTTTTGACCTAAAAATGCAATTGTTTTGTAGAAAATTTATTTTTTTGACTTGAAAATTCCACAATTTAAATAAAACTTCTCGTTTCTTTTTTCGGTTCAGCTATTTTGTTGAAATTTCGTTGTTTTTTTTGTTGAATTTAACAGTAATTTATTTCAAATACAAATATTTTTTGATTGAAAATTCATATATTTTGTGAGAAATTCAACTATTGCATTTTCTGATGGAAAATACAACTGTTCTGTAGAAAACTTAACTTACTGGCTTTAAAATTTAAAAATTTATAGAACAAATTTTTTTGATACAAATAGAAAATTAATGTTTTTTGTCAAAAATTCAACTATTTTGGTAAAAAATTCAACTATTTAGTTGAAACATAAAGAAAATTTTTTATTGAAAAGTATATTTTCGGTTTAGAAATCAACTATTTTGTTGAAAAGTGCTGTTTGCGGATTAAAAAATTTATTACTTTGGGTCTGCTTGAAAATTACACTACTTGGTTTAAATTTGAAATAAATTGTTTAAAATTAAGTTCTTTGGTTAAAGATTTATAATTTTATCGAATTCTAGTGAAAAATTCATCTCTTTGGTTAAAAATTCAACTTTTTTCAAATTCATCTTTTTTTTTGGTTAGAAAATTCAAATATTTTAGTAGAAAATTAAACTATTTGATTGACAATTCACTTTCTTGTTAGGAATTTAACTCTTTTGTTAAAACTTATTTTTTTTTTACTTTCAACCACGTCGTTATATTTTTAACAAAAAAAGACTAAGTTATTCAGCGACAAAAGGTGAATTTTTGAAACAAAATTAACTAATATTCAACTAGTCGAGAAAAAAACTGAATTTAAAACAAAATAGTTAAGTTTTTAACAAAAAAATTAATTTTCCACGAAATAAATTTTATTCAACCAAAAAAATTAATTTTTCACGAAATAATTTTTATTTAACCAACAAAATTAATTTTCCACGAAATAAATTTTATTCAACCAAAAAAATTAATTTTTAACAAACTTAATTTTTTATACTTTCAACCAAGTAGTTAAATTTTCCACCAAAAAATACTGGGTTTGTTGAAAATTATTTTTTTTTTGGTTGAATAATGAAAATTTTTTTCTTGGAAAATTAATTTTTTTGTTAAAAACTTAACTATTTTGTTTTAAATTCGGTTTCTTTTGCTATGAAAAATTGTAGAAAATTCGACTGCTTAGATGTTAATTAATTTTATTTAAAAAATTTACCTTTTGTCGCTAAATAACCTAACTGTAATAAGTTACTAAAAAAAAGTAATTTACTCAACCCTGATTCAATATAGATACAATTTAGTAATAATGTCACAACTATATCGAAATCCGAAGGATATTATATTAAATTTATCGTGCTATATATATCCGAAACACATGCAGCTTAATTTTCCCGTAAAGCTTTCGCGTAAATCTGGCGTAAGTCCGCGTAAATCTGGCGTAAGTCGCGGTAAGTCTGGCAGTACTTCACAAGTCATTTTATATCTGAAGTGTTCGAAGCCAAACACGTTTGACCAAATGTATCGAAATGTTCACGATTTTCTCTAGAAATCCATTTTTTATGGGAAAAATAGAAAATGCGATGAAAAAGTACACTTTTCAGCCCTTAAGAAATTAATCCGACGTAAGTGTCGATTTATCTTCTTACTTCTGTGTGTAACGCTTTGAGTTTGTAACCGGTAAGTCCGGGTTCGATCCCTACTGCCTAAATTTTAAAAAAAATTTTAAAATCGATTTTTTGTTGCAATTGACTATTAATATATGTTTATTATGTTTATTTAAGTTACTAAGAATGAAATTAACAAAATTATGTTTATCAATTCTTTAAATTTTAATTAAATAATTAATTAAATACGTGACAAATATGAATTTTCATTAACATGTCTATTTTAATTATTTAATTAATATAATAAAAAGCCTCAAATCAATTCGCATATTTTTGCGAATAAGTGAACACTTTTCCACGATTAATAAATAAATATTTCGACCAATCAAATAATTAATTTTCAAATCATTTTTAATATTTAAGCGAGTCATTAAGCTAGATTAAGATAGTAATTAAGAAAATTTTACTTATGTAGATTTAATTCGTAATTTGGATTGCAAGTAATTTTGTCTGCTACTTAAAAAAAATTCTGGCAATAATACTATCATTTCAAACAATAAAATAACAATATTTTTGTGAAAATTCCTGCTTTTTCCAATTGCAATCTGAAAAAAATTCTTGTCAAGAACAAAAATTTCAGACAAAAATAAAAAAGAGGAAAGAAAAATAAGAAGGCAACTAACCACGTCCCCTTCCTTCTATTTGTCTTTCTTTCGTGTTTTTTATTATTATCATCAAACTAAAAAAAAGAACATTGAAAATAAAAAAAAATAAATAAAAAAAAATATAAAATGACATTACCAACGTTTCGGCACTCATCCAGCATTATTTCTTATCAAGGCAAGGTCTAAAATTTTTGTTTTTAACAAGAATTTTTTCAGATTGCAATTGGAAAAAGTTCTTTTTGTTTCATTGTTCGGTGTGGTCCAAATTTGGTCGTTAGATTCTTGTATTTTTCAGGAATTTTCATTAATTTGATGACTGGACGTCAGGTAGGATTTTTGATTCAGATTTTAATCTAATTTAAATTTCTTAAATTGTTCTTAACGAAAATATTAAAACGTATCAAATTTGTTAATGTAGCTTTTTTAATATACAAAAAAATTTTCCGAAATTAAAAAATGATGTAATTTGAAGCTGAATTTCAAAGTGCTTAATTTAGAAGTGATTGAACAAAACGTGATACATTTAGTTTATTTTTTAAATTGTGGTAATTATTGTTTCGGCATGTTTTTTTTATTTTGGTTTTAACAGCTATTTCCATAAAATTAAACAAATTTTTTAGAATTTATAAATAAAATTTAAGGGGAATCTTTTTTACAGTTGATGCAAATTTATATTTGAACTTTAAATTAAAATTGTTTAAAATTTTAGTTTTATTTTTGAATTCAAATTATTTTTGTTTAAAAAAACCGACATCCGGTGAAATAGACAATATGGATTTTTTGAAATCTATGAATTGAAAATCCCTTAATTTTTAATAAGCGCAAAATAAAATGAGGCAGTTTTAAATGCTTTTTTTGTAGTTCAATTTCAAAGATTTACAATCAAAAAATATTTAAACTAAAAAATTTATAAATATGAATTTTTAAATTTGGATGATTTTGTAGATCAAAAGTCAAGTTTTCAATTCTAAATCTTTCAAATCCGAATTTTTTCTTACTAAAATCATAAAAAATACAGAATTTTTTATTAAAAATGTTTAAAACCACATAAATTATTAAAATTAAAAACTTCAATTTGAAAGATTTGGCAATTTTGAAAAGTTACAACTGAATTTTCGAAATTAAAAGTCAAGTTTTCAATTCTAAATTTTCGAAATGGAAAAAATTTTCAATATAATGAATCAAAATTACCGTAATAAATGAAAATTGCGGTAATTATTGTTTCGGTATGATTTTTTAAATTTTGGTATTAACATCTATATCCATAAAATTAAACAAATTTTTTCAAATTTATAAATGAAAAGTGAGGGCAATATTTTTTTGCAGTTGTTAAAAATTTGTATCTGAACTTTAAATCAAAATTGTTTAAAATTGTAATTTTATTTTTGAATTCAAATTATTTTTGTTTGAATTAACCGACTTCCGTTATGGGTTGTTGTTATGGGTCAAATGTGGTGGGGATTTTTTGAAATCTGTATTTTTATTAAAAATACTAATTTTTTTGAAGCTCTTTAATACAATTTTTTAAAAATAAATACTATTATTCAAAACCTAATGATTTTTTGTTTAAAGACACTAACAAAAAGTGAATTTTCAAACCAAAAAGATTAATGTTCCAACGAATGGTTAAATTTTTAATAAAGAAGTTTATTTTCAAATAACAAATATTACTTTTTTACCAAAAAAATATATTTTCGATCTAAAAGCACAATTTTTCAATCAAAAGCAATTTCGCGAGTTCGAAAAAAAGATGATTTAATATCAAATTTTAATTTTATTCGGTTTTCAGAAATTTGTAATTTACATTTTTTAAAAAGGCCTATCATGAATATTTGCAATTGGAAATCCAATAATTTTGAATGTGCGATATATAAAATAATGCAGTTTTAAATGCTTTTTTTGTAGTTTATTTTAATGATTTACAATTAAAAAATATTAAAATTTAAAAAGTTATAAATATGAACTCTTAGATTTTGATGATTTTGTAGAACAGAAGTCAAGTTTTCTTATTAAAATCATAAAAATACAGGATTTTTTATTTAAAATTGTAAAAATTACATAAAATATTATAATAAATTATCAAAATTAAAAACTTCAATTCAAAAGATTTGGTAATTTTAAAAATTTACAACTGAATTTTCGAAATTAAAAGTCAAGTTTTCAATTCTAAATCTTTCAAATTCGAATTTTTTCTTATTAAAATTATAAAAAATACAGAATTTTTTATTTAAAATTTTTAATATCACATAAATTATAAAAATAAATTATCAAAAGTAAAAACTTTAAGTTGAAAGATTTAGCAATTTTAAAAAGTTACAATTGTGATTTTCGAAATTAAAAGTCAAGTTTTTATTTCTAGATCTTTGAAATGGAAGAAATTTTCCATCTAAACAATCAAAATTACTGAAATTTTGAAGAAAATTTAAAAAGTCGCGAATAAAGATTTGTGAAGTTTGAAAATATAGAATTTCAAATTATTCATTTTTTAAGATTGACAATTTGAAATTATTAATTTTTAAAAGATTAACAATCGGAAACTCTTTAAATTTCAAAATCATGAATAAATTCAAATTTTTAAATTTATATGATTTTTTAAATCAAAAGTCATGTTTTCAATTACAAATTTTTCAAATCAGAAAGAATTCGAATGCCAAACATAAAAATTACTGAATTTTTACTAATTTTTATTTTCAAATTTTTTACATTTAACGGCTTTATAAATTTAAGGATTTAAATGTAAGTTTCTACTATTTTGAAGAGTTATAATTGAAAACTCTTTAATTAAAAAAATGTATAATTTAAACTTTTAAAAATTTGATGTTACAGTCGAAAACTTTTGACTTTCAAAGATGCATAAATTAATAAAAATTCTCAAATTTTAATGATTTTCGAAATCAAAAGGAAATTTTTTAATTCAAAATCTTCTAAATTAAATAAAACTTGAAAATGAAACATCAAGATTACATCAATTTTAATAATAAATTATCAAAATTAAAAACTTTAATTTGAAAGATTTGGCAATTTTAAAAAGTTACAATTGTGATTTTCGAAATTAAAAGTCAAGTTTTTATTTCTAGATCTTTGAAATGGAAGAAATTTTCCATCTAAACAATCAAAATTACTGAAATTTTGAAGAAAATTTAAAAAGTCGCGAATAAAGATTTGTGAAGTTTGAAAATATAGAATTTCAAATTATTCATTTTTTAAGATTGACAATTTGAAATTATTAATTTTTAAAAGATTAACAATCGGAAACTCTTTAAATTTCAAAATCATGAATAAATTCAAATTTTTAAATTTATATGATTTTTTAAATCAAAAGTCATGTTTTCAATTACAAATTTTTCAAATCAGAAAGAATTCGAATGCCAAACATAAAAATTACTGAATTTTTACTAATTTTTATTTTCAAATTTTTTACATTTAACGGCTTTATAAATTTAAGGATTTAAATGTAAGTTTCTACTATTTTGAAGAGTTATAATTGAAAACTCTTTAATTAAAAAAATGTATAATTTAAACTTTTAAAAATTTGATGTTACAGTCGAAAACTTTTGACTTTCAAAGATGTATAAATTAATAAAAATTCTCAAATTTTAATGATTTTCGAAATCAAAAAGAAATTTTTAAATTCAAAATCTTCTGAATTAAATAAAACTTGAAAATGAAACATCAAGATTGCATCAATTTTAATAATAAATTATCAAACTTAAAAACTTTAATTAAAAAGATTTTGCAATTCCAAAAAGTTATAACTGAAATTTCGAAATTAAAAATCAAGTTTTTAATTCTAAATTTTCGAAATGGAAGAAATTTTCAATCTGAATAATCAAAATTAGGGTAATTTTTAAGAAAATTTAAAGAGTCTTGATTGAAGATTTTTGATGTTTGAAAATATAGAATTTCAAATTATTCATTTTTCAAGATGGACAATTTGAAATTATTAATTTTTAAAAGATTTACAATCGGAAACTCATTAAATTTCAAAATCATAAATGAATTCAAAATTTTAAATTTATATGATTTTTTAAATAAAAAGTCATGTTTTCAATTTCAAATTTTTCAAATTAGAAATAATCCGAATGTCAGACATAACAATTACTGATTTTTTATTTTCCAATTTTCTACATTTTAAAAATTTATAAATTTGAGGATTTAAAATTTATGTTTCTACCATTTTGAAGATTTATAATTGAAAAATCTTTAAATAAAAAAATGTATAATTTAAATTTCTAAAAATTTGAAGTTAGAGTTGAAAACTTTTGAATTTCAAAGATGTATAAATTAATAAAAATTCTTAAATTTTAATTATTTTCGAAATCAAAAGGCAAGTTTTTAATTCAAAATCTTCTAAATTAAAGAAAACTTGAATATGAAATATCAAGATTACTGATTTTTCAAAATTTTAAGTTTAATTGTTAATTAATTAATTTTAATTTTTTAAATTTTAATCGTCAAAAATTGAATATTTTACAAATTTTAAAATTTAAAGATTTTTTTCACAGAATTCGTGAATTCTGTGAATATTATAAATATTTGAGACATTTTTCGGAATAGTTCAATTAAGAAATTTTAAATGCAAAATTCTCGAGTTTTAATTATTAGAAACTAAAAACTTGTAAATTTTAAATATTTTTAATTATTGTATTTCATTAAAGTTTTGAAATTGCACAAATTAATTTTAAGATTGTTATTGATTAATTATTATTTATTAAATTCTTCTTTTAATCAGACAGTTGCTAGTAGCAGAATTATAGGTAAAATCTATAATAATGAATTATAATAATATATAAACGAAATAATATTAATAATGAATATAATTAAAAAAAAATAATATTATTATTGAAAATAATTTAAAAAATAAAGGATTGAACACTTAAACATACGCTCCCCGAAAAAAATAATTGGCTTTATTCGATTTTTTGTAATAAAAAAAATGTTATTTTTTGAAAAATCCAAAAAATATAAAAAATTTCATCTTGATCGAGTCAGCGCAAAGAAATATTGCATCAGAAACGACACCCAAGAGATTTTTAAGTCAAGTAATAAGGAATATTTACATTTTTTACAGTCTATATAAAACTGAAGATAAGTTGGTTGCAGTAAAGAGATTATTTTTAATTTGTGCAAATAAGTCTAGGGTTTTCGATTTGAAGCAATATCTTATGATACGTTATCCCGATGGAGCTGATGAAATCTATGGAACAGTTTCAGAATACTAGATCCTTATTTTTTTTATTAAAGTTAAAAATATTGCACAATTATGTTATTTAATTTAAATAATAGGATTTTTATATGCAAACATTTTTATTTTTCAGGTAGCTCATTTTTAGAACATTCTTTTAATTATTATAATAAAGAGCCCCAAATAAATAAATATATAAATTTGTATTTATTTTCTAAAAAATTAAATCGTTTTTCAGTAACTAATTTTTAAATATTTACGAAATTAAAGGCGGAATGTGAAACAGGTTATAATTTTTTAAATAAATTTATAATAATAACGCGACTTTTGAATTAAAAAAAAATATTATTTGTTGTCCATTGAATTTATTGGTAATATAAATAAATATAAATAAAAATAAAAATAATCTCACTATTTTTAACTGGTAACCAGACGTTAAATCGTGATAACAAAAATATCGTAAAAGTATAATTCTTGTTAATTTGTCTTTTGCAAATATGCTTAACAAATTGCACCAATACAATCTTGAGATTTAGATCTGAGGCCTTCCCAGTATATATATATAAGTGAAAATGTTCCAATTCCCTCAGTCTGAAAAATGAATTATTTTATCAACATTCTACTCCTTACAATCACGCTTTTCCTTAATTTCGGTGGTAAGTTATTATAAATATTATTGTAAATAAATAATTTCTGATGTTAGATTTTGCCCATTATTGGTCCAATATTTATCTGGAAAAACAAGAAAAAATCTGGCTCGGCTCGGATGTGAATAGTTGCGTTTCGGGTTCAAATCCTGGCCGAGGCAGACTTTTTCTCGTTTCTCGAAAATAAAATATTTTGAAAATTTTATCTGAATTTCAATTTTATTGAAGTTTCTTTAATTTCAAATTAGTTCAAATTTAGCTTAAAGTGATTTAGATTTTTAAAATTATTTATTACATAAATAATACATTTTGTTTATTTCCTAT
>JAAAKG020144836.1:3987-6487 GCA_010014905.2 Druon quercuslanigerum
TATTATTATTTTTTAATTTTATTTAATTTAGAATTTCTTAATTTAATTTAAGTAATTTTAATGTGGAAAAATTAGCGGAATAAATCAAGCTTTAGAGGAAATGTATATTGGTTTTTTGATTTATTGATTAATTAATTAATTAATTAATTAATTGAATTAAAAAAAAACACACATATAGACCTTCGTAATTTGATTTAAAAATTTAAGAAAAGAACAAATTAGTATTTAGAAAACATTTATTTGTAAAATCTAGAGGATGAAAATAATTTTAGGGCAAATTTAAATTGATTGAATGAGTTTGAAAAAATAATCTTATAGACCATGATTCTGTTTTATTAGAAGGCATGAGAAAGAACGAAATGTGAAAAAAAATTGATTTAGAAAAGCTAGTAGATTGAACAAAGTTTTAAAAAATCGAAAAAAATACTTCTTTATATGATTCGTAAATACGAATGATTAAAAAAGCAGAATTTGAAACATTTTAATTTGGAAAAGCGAAGGGATGGAATAAATTTTGGAGAAAAATTTAGAAAGATTGATTTTGAAAAATTTTTTCAAGGGTCCGTCTTTTTTTTAATCAAAAACACGAGAGAAGACAAAATTTCAATTTGGAAAAGCTAGTGAATTAAATCAATTTTGCGGGTAAATTTATAATGAGTAGGTTAAAAGAATCGCTCTTAAGGACTTTCCTTAATTCTTTAACTGAATTTAAAAATTTTTAATTTAGAAAAGCTAATGGATGAAATAAGTTTTTAGGAAGAATTTAGATTGACAAATTAACTAATTGCAGATAAATAAATTGCGCATATGGACCATCCTTTTTTATATTCAAAACCCAAAAGTAAAAAAAAATTTAATTTTGATCAATTTTAATTTGGAAAATCTAGTGGATAGTATAAAGTTTTGGAATAAATCGAGATTAAAAAATTGATTGATTGCACCTTCTTTATTTCATTCGAAAAACCAAAAGAAATATAAGTTAGAATTTATGAATAATTTTTAATATAAAACATTATTAAACATCATTGAACATTATTGAAACATTATTGCAATAAAGTTTAGGGGTAAATTTATATTGATTAAGTTAAAAAAACTAACTGTTATACACTTTCTTTTTTTAATCAGAAAACTCGAGAAAATAACGAAAAATATTTTGAAAATTTTTATCTGGTAAAGCCAGCGGATAAAATAAATGTTGGGGCAATATTTGTAATGATTAATTGATTAGTTGATTTATTCAGTTATTGATTTGTTGATCATATAATTCATTGCTCGATTTCAAAAACTTTATCATATGGACAATTTTTTTATTCAAAGACACGAGAGAAAACAAAATTTAAATTTTGACCAATTTTAATTTGGAAAACTTTGGATTCAATAAATTTTTGGGGTAAATATTGATTTATTAATGAATTATATAATTGATTAAATTTTAAAAAAGGCTCTTATGAACGTTCCTTATTTCACTTGAAAATCCGAAAGAAAAATAAATTATAATTTATTAATAATTTTTAATGTGCAACAGCTAGCGTATTAAATAAAGTTTTTGGATAAATTTAGATGTGGATGCATTAAAGTTTAAGGAAAAATTTAGATTGATTGAACAATTCATTAATTAATTGAATGATTAATTAATTGATTTATTGACTGATTCACTGATTTCGAAAAATTTCCCTCGTAATAAATGTCTCCGAAAAATACCTATGTTTATATTCATTAGCCTATATGTATATATATTGAATTCGGTAAAAAAAATTCAAAAAACCTTTAAAAAAATTTTAATATACGAAAAAATCATGACATCGTTGCCTATATGTATTATCAAATTGGGATAATAAATCTAATCCGAGATTCGTAACCAGGGATTGAAACAACCTAAATATAAATTGTTTAGATCAAATACAATCAATTTTGAGGATTCGGTTCGCCATATTGGATCCGCTATCTCTAATTATGCAAATCTGATCTCAAATTCGTAATCAGCGACCCCAAAAATATTTATATACAAAATTTGGTCCAAACCGATTAAATTTCAAAATTTTCGTCCGCCATATTGGATCTGCCATCTTGAATTTTGAAAATCTAATCTTAAATTCGTAATCAGCGACCCCAAAAACATTTATATTCCAAATTTGGTCCAAATATGTGAAATTTTTTTGAAAATCGCTATTTGTTACCCGGTTTCGGCTGCCATATTGAATACGCCATATTGAGTTTCAACTCACTATCGTTTCTATCTTTTAGAGAAACACAATCCAGATCCAGAGAATTAGCAGTCTATTTTGATGACTTCTCGTTGAAATTTAAGAATTTGTTAAGGAAAGAATTTTGTAATTGGCCATTTTTTTGGATTTAGCCGCCATTTAAACAAAATGGCGCCAGATAGGGCGATTCTAAGGTCAGATTCGGAAAAAGCGTGAAAAAATATTACTGGTTTAAGTCAGGGTTTAATTGATAAGTTAAGATTAATGAAAAATTCAAACTGATTGATTGATCCTTG
>JAAAKG020144836.1:11487-33046 GCA_010014905.2 Druon quercuslanigerum
TCACTGAAATTGAACCCAGTGAAAATGGGGCTTTCAATTTTGACAAGCGTATTTTTTTTGCAAATTTTTAAAAACTGCACCAGAATTTTCACAAGGAACAAAATTTTCGTAATTGTATCAAAATCAAAAAGAGGAAAAAAAATGTTTCACAAAAAGAAAATATTTATCGTTGTTCTCTTACTTCAATAATTATGTTTTTTCTATAATAAAATGAGCAGTCATTTTTCAAAAGTAATGTTTGGTAGTTTTCTCGAAGCTACTTTAAAATATTTGAAAAAAATAGTGGTATGTAAAGGTGCTTCATGAGAAAGAGCAAAATTTTTTATCAGATGAATTTGAGATTTACTTCTGTTTGTTGTTTGTTTACTTTCTTGGATGATTGATATCAAAATTGATGGAAAACTTTAAAAGTGGAGAAACTTTTTAAAAGCAAATAATTGTACCCACGCGGTTTTGCGGTTCAACGACGCGAGAACTTTCTCTTCTTCGACTCAAGTGAAGATTTTAGTACCATTGTATGCTAATGTCCATTTCGCTATCGATGAAACATGTCACACTTGGTTGCAAAATAAAGTCACTTAAAATTCTAATCAGTTTTATGACATTTACATAATTGTTAGGTAACTCGATCCTAAGAATTTAATAAACAAGATCCATAGAATTTAAAAAAATTGATAAATAAAGCTTGATCCAAAATGAATATTATAAAAAATTCAAACGTATTAAAAAGTAAACAAAAACTTAATTTGTTTATTGCCTTTATAAAAAATTAGATATTCCCTTTTTGTTTCCAAATTGCCTGAATAAATGTAAAATTTTCTTCCTTTTTAATATCATTGTTGTACAGAAAAAAATAATTAACACTATTCATAAATAAATAAAGTTCCAGTAATAAAAAAAGTTTCTAGCCTAAATAACTCAGCAGTATTACTAACAATAATATAGTTATTATTTTAGAAAATAATTAATTGTCAGATAAACATTTTTATTTATAATAAACAAATTTTAACTTTAATTTTATTTAAAGTAGTCGAAATTTAATGTTTCTACAAGTAGACAATTATATAACAATTCGTGGGAGTATCCTCATAAAAAAATCTCAAAGAAATGACGTATTTGCTTCTTATAATACAGCAAAACTATTACATAGAATAAATGCGTCAAACGACTTTCTCCCAAACATCCTCTCACTTTCGTTGGTTCCTAAAGGGGAAACGTTCAATGCCTTATGCCTGACTTATTTCCTTTGTTTCGTGAGCGACTGTCTACACATACGGTTTTTTTGTAATTATTAAAATTACTTTTATTTTTAACTTTTAGCTGATTGCTACATTTTTTATGATAATAACTAAATATTGAACTAAATAAAAGGATTGAAAATTTAGTTTTTATTTCTAGGTACTTTTTATTTCCAAAAATTTCATTGAATACTCGATCTTAAAGATAAATGTGGATTAATTATTAATTTTTTTTTAAATTTTCATTTAAAAAGCGTTATTTGATCTGCTAATGAACCTTATTTTCAAGAAAGTAAGATACACTTTCTTGTTATTTTCTTCGGAGAAATTATTCCTCCATCAGCAAGAGACTTATTTCCTACACGTAAACTATAAATCAAGAAGTTGACATATTCACAATAGGGCATACTTTCTTCTTTCTTATTACCCACTATTACATTTTACCTTTCGAGCGTTAATTTTTTTTTTTTAGAAATAATTGATCAAATTAGACTATATTTAAATCTCAATAATTCCATAATTGATCATCAAACATTGTTTTCCAAGTAATAAAAAATAATCCAGATTAAACTATTCCCAGATTATTAAAGCTTAAAGAGAAAACTACTTAAAACGACATTATGAGATCAGACATCAAAATACGAGAAGAAAGTGCCAGCAGGGAAAGTTTTTCATTTCGTAATGTCTTAAAAGGAAATAAATTAAATTCATAATTTTCAAAATGATTTCATTCATATTTTTTAAGATAATAAGAAAATTCTAAAAATATTAAACAGCAATATAATGTTTGAAGCCAAATTAAAATTACTGTTTATTTCGGAAATATTTAAGATATACAGTAAAAAAGGAAAATTTTGTATGCAAAATATAAATTTTAAACAATTTTATTTAACCAAAACAAATGAATTATTGATTGAAAATTATAATAAATAATTGACATTTTAGCCAAAAAATATTTTTTATTTCAATAAAAAAGAAACTCATTAAAATAAGACAAATTATTAACAAAATAGTTGAATCCTGAACCAAAAGAATTAATTTTCTATTAGTTGTATTCAGAACCAAAAACGATGAAATTTTTACAAAAACAAAAATTAAAATGTAAATATAAATACTCAATAAAAATAATTTAATTTTACACCGAATAGAATTTTGTACCAAGAAAATTAATTTTTTACCAAAAAGGGTAATTTTAAACAAAATAATTGCATTTTTAACCAATTAGATGAATTTTCCAATAAAACGATGAATCTTCAACCAAAAAAATTAACTTTCAACTTTAAATCAAGTAGTTTAATCTTTTGCCAATTAGGCTTAATTCTAAAAAAATATAATAGTTGATATATTAATTTCAAAATATTTTTATCTTTATTAAAAAACATTTTTTATGAAAAATAAAATAAACATATAATAATAAGAAATATTCATCCAAAACACTGGTTTTTCTACGAAGAAGATGAATTTTCAATCTTGAATATTAATTTTCTGCAAAAAACGAATTTTCAACAAAACACGTGAATTTTATTCTTAAATAATGAATTTTTACTTTCAAAAATGTCAATTTTTAACATAGCTTAATTTTTCACCAAACAGTTGCATTTTTCAGAACTTTTTTTCAATTTTCTTTAAAAGTTAATTTTTTGAAACAAGAATTCCTCTAAAACTTTCAAATAAATATTTAAGAAAAGCTTTTTCACTTTTTTAAAACTTACAAAGTTCTATAAAAAATTCTACATTTTTTTTCTTATTCTTTAAAAATTTACATTTAGCTTTATTTAAAAAAATATAATCTACTTTAAAATTGCTTTTAAATTTTTTCAAAGCTTTTAAATATCTTTTAAACTCCCTCGATTATTTTCTAAAAATTTGTAATCTTGAAAATTCAAAGAATTTTTCTTAAAAATCTTCTACATTATTTTTCGAAATTTTAGGAAATAATTACAAATTTTTTGAAAGGATTCTCATTTTTCTGTTAAAATTCCTTTTCGAAACTATAGAATCATATGAAATTTTCTCAGGAATTTTAAGACAAATTTTTATTCGCTTGAAATTTTTTTAAATTCCTAAAAATCATCTGAAAAACGTAAGAAATTTCCATTTTATTTTAAATTTTTAAAATATTTTCAAGATTAAAATTATTTTTGAATATTTTCCATACTTCTAAAACTTCTAAATATCTTTGTAAATATTTCTTGTTGTTTCTAACTTTTCTTTTAAACATCAATATAAAAAAAGTTATCTTTGAATCTTTCAGATTTTTTTCAAAATATTTTGAAGTCTTCAAAACGAAAATTACAAATACAAAATGTTTAATGATTTTTTAAAATCACTGCAATTTTTATGTGCAATTTTTGATATTAAATAGAAATGAAAAATTTCAAAATATAAATTTTGTTCAATTAAGAACTTTATGTAACTGAGCAAAAATGACTTTTTTAGGAATCAGTTAATGTTTATTGAATTTCTCGATTATAGCTTTCATTAAATACTTTCTTGTTCCAATTTCTTGTTCAAAAAATTAATTAATTAATTAATTAATTAACTAAAAATTATTTTAATAAGAAAAAATTAGAGCGGAATTTCAGGATCAGTTTTCTCAGACTTTGTTTTTCTTCCGAGGAAAGAAAATTTGTTGTCTGTCGATAGTCTAAAATTTAGTTTCCACTAAATTTTTTCTTTTTTTCAGAATGGAGATGTGGTTCATCCTTTTGGTGGGCCTTGTGAGTCAAGGTTTAGCCACCCAAGTAAATTACCAAAGTGCAGCTTCTGCTCAATCCTCTTCTTCAGCTTCCTCGAATCAACAGCAATGGTCTTGGCAAGAAGATCAAACTGGATCTGCTTCTAATCAACAAAATTCTTTTCAACCAAGCAGTTTTTCTGCCCCTGATACTGTTCCTCAAATATCTCAACAAGTAGAACAAGAACAGCATGAAGTCTATGAGCTTGGAACCAGTGGAAGTGATCAAACCTCAGAATCACTTTCTGAACAATCGGTAAGATATAATTTCAAAATTTTTTATTTCAATTTGAGCACTACTTACACTAATTTGACCAACTGTTAAACTGATCTATAATAAATTATCAAACATGGAAGCTTCAATATAGACAGACAGACTATAGTACTTTATTATTGTTAATAATAATTTAAGAGTGATAGCTAGCAGTTTTTTGCTATTTTCAATGTTATAAAAGAAAAAAGCATCTAAATTTGAAGTTCAAAATCCATTAAAACAAAGAATCTTCGAAATTCGACAGGTGGAATCTGTGATCGATGATATTCTGGTATCTAACCGACAGGGGCGAAATCTGGACGGCTTCGATGAAGTCTACGCTGATCCAAATGTGAAGAATGCCCTTCAACTAGGAAATGACACGATTGCTCGAACCTACATTAGAGACAAGCTCTGTTCTCTTGGCCTCATGAACGTAAGTTTCCACATGAGCTGAGCAGAAAATAAGCAAGGCTACTTCCTCCGGGGCGTTCTTGGTCATTCTAACAAATTTTCATAACGTTTCAGTGCGATAACACAGAAGGCAGACGGCCTTTTTACTCACCACACCGTGACATCCAACCTCAAGAAATAATCTACGCTCAGCCGGTTACAATAAACCCAGTCGGTCGTCCACTTCCTGCCATTCCAGTGAAAAGACCGTACGGTCCAGCGAGACCGGTACCATTCCCACCAGCTTTTGGTGCCAGACCCCCTGGTCCCATTTATTCCAGACCACCGCATTCTGGTCCCAGTCATGGACCACACCCTTCCTTCTCTGGACCACCTCCTTCATTCAATGGACCATATGCTGGATACAAAAAACCTGGATATATTCATGGATCAAAACCAGTTTACGAAGTTGGTATCGACGGAGAAGTCGAATATGAAGATAAGTACATTAACAAGAAACAAATGGTCGTTGGTCAGGGTTCTGGAGTTCAGCAACATGTTCATCATCACTATGTTCATGGAGATGATGTTGGTAACAAAGAACCAATTATTCTTGGAGGAACGACTGGAGCCCTTGCTAACAATGGTTATGGTTATGGAAGTGGGGGTGACTTTGAAGACTACAAGAAAGCTTTCAACACCAAGAAACCTTCTTCTGGAAACAACCTTCTAGGAGCTGCCACGGACAATTATGCTAATAGGTATCCTGTGTACGAGAAACCAAAACAAACCATGTTCTTCAATGGCGAGAAGCAACTAGAAACTGGAAAGCAGTTGAACGCTGGATTCGGATCAAACAATAACTTTGCATCTGGTAATGGATTCAATTCAAATGGATTGACATCTAATGGATTCGGATCAAGTGGTTTGGGATCGAATGGATTCGGATCAAATGGATTGGGACCAAATGGTGGAGGGCCTAATGGATTGGGACCAAATGGTTTAGGTCCCAACGGATTTGGATCTAACGGGTTGGGATCAAATGGATTTGGATCAAATAACTTCGGATCAAGCAACAACAACTTTGGATCAAACAGCAACAATTTCGGGTCCAGCAGCAACAATTTCGGATCCAGCAGTAACAACTTTGGATCAAACAATAATAACTTCGGATCAAGCAATGGTTTTGAAAATGGATTGGGATCCAACAGTTACGATGATTGCGTATGCGTTCCTTACGATCAGTGCACGACTCTCAATCAGGCTGGAAGAAAAGATGACCTTTATCTTGCTATTGATCCTCGAAATCTTGGAAAGGACATCGAAGCTGAAACAGCTGTTGTCACAGATGGAAATAATACCATGAGTGTTGTTCGAATTACCAAGGAAGTCAATGAATCTAAACAATCTGAAAAGGCAAAGGATCTTAAAGACGAAACAACAAAGGAAGAGAAAGAGAGAAGCAAGCGGGATGTGAAACATCTTGATACCAAAGACATTAAGCAAGAAGCTGAAAGTGTAAGTTATATTTAAAAATATTTTTGCTGATTCGGTAAGGAGCGCCTGTCATTGATTGAAAATTACTATAATGGGTCAATTCTTACCGAATCAAGAACTTTTGTGTTTAACACTGGGATATACTTTCAACTAAGCTAAAACTAAATTCTAACTAAATACTAATCCCTCACTTTCTTAAGAACCCTACTATAAACCTTTGAATTCTAACTTCTCTTGAAACATGCTCAGATGAACTCAAAACTTTATGGAGATCGAGAATATCAAATTTATAGTTTAAAAACTCTCGACTCGAGATCTAATTTCTTTTATGATGATCGATCTTCATTAATTATTTAGTTAATCCGAACATGCTACAAGGGAATCTCGAATTCATTCGAAATCATTTTCAATATATCAGTGAAAATCATACACTAACAATCTTAAACTTTCTTTTTCACTTTTGTCTAACTAACCATCACATATTGAACGACTCATAAGACTCGAAGAGACCATCGACCTTGAGGGCCTATAGAGTCACTGAGTTAGAGGAGGTCCGGGTTTCATCCTATTTGTTCCCAGCAAACAGTATTCGTTATTGGCACATTATATTATATTTGTTTATCAATAGTGATAGTCAATTCATTTGCCTATCATAGAAAAACCTTTTTGCTTGTTCAGTGTAGTAGTTGTAACATTTTAAAATCTGTCAAAATTGTCTAACCAACGTGCTAACCCAGAAACCCTAGGACCTCTTAATCTCTACGACGTGGCTCTCTTTGGCTCTCTTTGCAGCGCTTGTTAGCTGGAAATCTGGACACATCCAAATTAAATCTGAAGCCAACCTGGGGTGTGAGCTTTGGTCTTCCGCAATCTAGTGGAGGCAACTATCCAATCAATCCGTATGGTGAACAATCTCTGATAAACCCGTACCCTGGATATGGTGCTGGTGGATATGGTGCTGGAGGATATGGTGCTGGAGGATATGGTCCTGGAGGATATGGTGCTGGAGGCCAGGGAATCAATCTAGGTCTTGTATCGGTAAACCCTTTAGTAGCAGTTCAGGTAACGAAAGATGATTACGGAGAAAAGGTGATCAAACCATTTGTAAATCTTCATGTGACACCAAATCAGGGTCTCGTCAACACATTTGGTAATATCCTACAAAACAAGAAACAGGCCTTATTTGGAGGATACCAAGGAAACTATGCTCCCCAATATTACCCTTCTGGACCCCCTAACTATGTAGATCGACCTGGTCACTTTCATCCATCTCAGCCACACTATCCGAATTATGGACCTGCTTATCACGAAAAACCTTATCAACATCACCATGAGCATCACCATTATCATCAGCAGAAACCTCATAGACCTACCTATCAAGGGGGATATGGATATCCTGGATACTACAATAGGGAAGAAAATGACTTTGATGATGATAATTATGGAGACTTTGGAGACTACAATGATGGCTATTATAGAAATTCAAGAGCTAATATTTCTGCTGAGAGAAACAGAGCTTTCGACCCACAAATTGGAGACAATAATCAGCAACAAGAGCATTATAATCAGGGAGTCAGAAATAATCAGGGAAAATCAGGCTTCGGGGATGGAAAAGTTTCTTTTCCGTCAAGAAAGAAGCGAGAGGTTGAGGAGGTAAGAAGGTTCGAGGAAGGTCTGAAGATCAGAATTGTTCCTGAAAAAACCTAGGACTACTGGACTACGAACCACGACGATTTTCACTGACCTAATGTATTAGGGAGTATTACTCAGATATAACTGATTCATCCGACTAGCTAACATTTGCTTACTATCACATTTATCTATACTTATCTACTTTAACTGGCTTTAACTGCATTATACTGAAAACCTTCTCTTCTATTAAGAAACTACTACTTACTACTTCCTACTTCTTTTCTTTTTTCATTCGACCACCAACAGACATTTAATACTCTGATTTTAAATTCAAGGTACTGTTTTTAATTTTTGGGAATTCGTGAGCATCTTTGGGAAGACATTTTAGTTTTGAATTTGCTTCAAGTACATTAGCGGATTGGGCCTCAACTTTGGGACAGAGTAGTTATCAAGTAACTTTTCAGTTTAAAGGTCTAATTATTATTTTTTCTGATGCATATAGAGACAATTTGGAAGACCACCTGTATGTGGTCCTAGTCATGTCTGCTGCCGTAAAGCCAATATTATTGGTCGTCCTGGAAGACCTGGTCAATGTGGAACGAGAAATGGTCAAGGAATCAATGGTCGTATCAAGAACCCTGTTTACGTTGATGGAGACTCAGAATTTGGTAAGAAAAATATTTCTTCCTTCTTTCTTCTTTTCTCATATCTATAGTTCCTTTACTATTTTATTTTTCATTTTCTCTTAGCCCTTTAAATCTTCAAAAGTTTCAGTTTTTTAAATGGACTCAATTTTTATCTTTCAGGTGAATATCCATGGCAAGTGGCTATCTTGAAGAAAGATCCATCCGAGAGTGTTTATGTCTGTGGTGGAACCCTAATTTCACCCCGTCACGTCCTGACTGCTGCTCATTGCGTAAAAACTCACGCAGGTCGAGATCTCCGTGCTCGTCTTGGCGAATGGGACGTGAATCATGATGTTGAATTCTTCCCCTACATCGAAAGAGATGTTGTCAGCGTTTATGTTCATCCGGAATTTTATGCCGGTACCCTTTACAATGACCTCGCTATTTTGAAACTGGATCAAGATGTCAATTTTGAGAAGAATCCTCATATTAGTCCAGCTTGCCTTCCAAACAAATTCGAAGACTTCACTGGCACCAGGTTTGTACTTAAGGCATTTTTTCGAACAATGCAGCAATATTGCGTCATTTGAGGGTGATATAGCGTATAAAAATCGTATCCTATCTAAGGCTTTTGTCTATTTTCAGATGTTGGACAACTGGTTGGGGCAAAGACGCTTTTGGTGACTTTGGAAAGTATCAAAACATCCTGAAGGAAGTCGATGTTCCAGTCGTGAGCAACCCTGTTTGTGAACAACAAATGAGAAGAACCAGATTAGGACCAAGTTTCAATCTGCATCCAGGATTCATCTGTGCAGGGGGAGAAGAAGGAAAAGATGCTTGCAAAGGTGATGGTGGTGGTCCCATGGTTTGTGAAAGACAAGGAAAATGGCAATTGGCTGGAGTCGTTTCCTGGGGTATTGGCTGTGGTAAAGCTGGTGTTCCTGGAGTTTACGCTCGAACTTCTTACTATCTTGACTGGATCAACCAAGTTGTTAATCAATATTAGGAAAAATCTCTTATCCACAAATAAGATATTCAGAAACAATTGAAAAAAATTCGAGCAATAGATATCTCTAACAGGTTTCGAATATTGCTGCAATGTTACAGCAACATTGTGACAATATTGGTTGCTGCTAGGGATGTATCATGAAATTTTTATTAAATAATTATTTATCTGATATGCTAGTGCTTAAATGCAATTATTGTGGAAATTTCATTCTGTCCTTTATTTGCCAATATGTTATTATTTTTTAGTATAAATTTAGATAGCAATAGCTTATTTATCTGAAGAGAAAGGATATAATATTGTGATACTGCGATATTTAAATCAATTAAATTATATTCCTTGTATATAGTTATCCGCTCTTCGTTTTTTGAATCACTGAATTGTATTTTTCATTCTTTTTGTATTCGATATTTAACATGAATTAGGTTTAGTGTATTTTAAGATTCGGATTTTATCCGGAGCGTTAAGTAATGCAATTTCTTTGCAATCTGTCGTTGATATGTGAACAAATAAAATTATTTTAAAAATTAAATTTTGTGTTGCTTATTTTATAATGAATTTTACCTGATTTTAATACCATTAATTTATTTAAGTAAATAAAACGAAATAAATAAATAATAAATACAAATATAAATACAAATATAAATACGCATATAAATAATAAATAGGATTCAATCAAAAATTCTAGTAAATACTTTAATTAAAACTTAATATATATATAAATTATTTCAAAAGGATTTCAATAATATTATTTAACACGATTTGTTAATGTGCAGTCACCACTATATGTTCCTGTTACAACCTGAAATAATCTAAAAAAAATTCCTAAAAGAGAAAAGAAAAAATTATTTTTTGGACAAAAATAATTTTTTTCTTTTCTCCTTTAGGAAAGTGTGCTTTTTTCAGGTTGCAATAGGAACATTTGTGAGTGGTTTTTTTCTGAGACGAAAGAAAAGAATTTTAGAATTCTTGCTAAAAAAATGTTTGATTGTTTTTTTTTTGTAAAATAAGCTCTTATTTTATATGGATTCGAAAATATAATTATCACGCTGAAATTTCAAATAATATTGATTTGGCAAATTTTAAAATTCGCGCTAAAATTATTAATTATTTTTTTTCTAAAAATTCCCCACTTTAATATTTTTGGGAATTTGACAATTCGGAAATTTACTAATTTCGTCGAAAGTTTCAATTTAAAAAAATAGCAAATTGATAATTATTTAAAATGACACTAAAAAAGATTTATCAGTTTTTTCTGTTCAGATAATCTTTTATTCTATATGAGACATATAATTTTTTAATTATTGATTATTTTTTTTCTCAAAAATCTAACAATTACGCAATTTACTATTTTCGTTTAAACTCAACACGTTTTCATTAATTTTTTTTAATACAAACTGCTTTGTTAAAAATTTATTTGTTGTTAAAGATTGATCTCTGGCTGAAAATTTAACTTTTTTTGTGTCAATTCTCTTTTTCTAACATTAATTAACTGAAAATTTAACTATTCCATTTTTGGTTTAAATTTATTTTTCTAAAAATCAACCATTTGGTTAAAAGTTTATGTATATTATTGAAAAAAGTTGGAAAATAATTTTTTATTTGTAAAAAATCCATCTTTTTGTTACAAAATAATTTCTTTGGCTGAAAATTGAGCTATGAGTTTATAAATTTGTTATTATTTTTTTTTTTTTCGACTATGTTATTAGTTAAAAATCCGTCTTGTTGCTAGAAAATTATTCTTCTTCTTTTAAAATTAATTTCTTTATTGATTGAAAATTGAACTATTTTTTTGGAAATTCGATTCTTTGTTTGGGTTTAGAATTAATTAAATTTAATTTTAAAATATTTTTTATTTGAAAATTCAAATATTTGCTTGAAAGTTGATGTATTTTCTAAAAAATTAAACTTTTTCGGAGAATGTTATTCTTTTAATTTTTAAATTCATGTCTTTCCTGGGAAATCTAACTATTTTGTTGAAAATTCGTTTTTTTAGAATTAATTTGTCTAACTGAAAATTTAACTATTCAGTTTTTGGTTGAAAATTTACCTATTTTAGTTGAAATTTCATTTCTTCTGTAAAAAAATTGACTAATTTGTTAAAAAGTAATTTTTTTAGCAGAAAAATTCACTCTCCTATTTTATGTTGAAAAGTAATTTTTATTTTTTAAAAAGCCAACTATTTGGTTACAAACTTATAAATACATTGCTGAAAATGTTTCTTTCTAGTAGAAAATTAATCTTATTGTGTCAAAATTGAACTATTTTATTTTTGGTTTAAAATCTATCCTTATTAGTTAAAAGTTCAACGATTGGATGTGAAAAAAATTAGAAAGTTACGAAAAAAACTTACTTTGAACTCTAAATTGTAAATTTTTGGCTGTATCTAGTTTAACTAGTTGTGCAAAAATTTCCAGACAAAAATCAAAACTTCGTAAAATTTAATTAATAATTTCTTCTATAAAAAATGAAAATTTTCATTTATCGATTTTGAATTTTCGCGGATCATGGACCAGCCAGCTAGCGTTACCTAGCAGCTGGTATACTAAAGTCGGTCACTCAGCCACGCCATCTTGTAAAATTACGTCAGAAGTTGAAATAAATACTTGAATAATATTCTAACCTCTAAAATTTCAAAATAACCTTCCCGTTTTAGTTAAAATATAACTGTTCAACAGTTTTTTGTATCAGAAAAATGCCAGTGAAATATATTGGACGTACGCACGACTTTAGAGGTAAAATTTTGTGGGAAATAGTCGGAAATTTGAAGAATTTCGGAATCGGCAGGATTTCCATCCGAAATAAATTTGTTAAAAGATATTCTGAGCCTACTTATCACAAAGTTTTGAAGGTTGAAGCTTTACCTGCGCCAAAAAAATGCAGCAAACCCATTTGACGTGAGTAAAAAAAGGAATTTCTATTTTCTTTGTGCTCTAAAACGAAATATAGAAATCTAACCTAAAACTAGAATTATTTTAGGGAAGTGAAACCGTTAATTCATTATAAAAAAAATCAATAATTTAACCAAAATGTGACTGTATCTGCATTTTATTACGTAGGAAATAAGAATTTCAGGAAATATAAAAGAAAATCCATTATAATTCAAGTGTTATGGAGGTTCAAATTTATGTTACGAAATTTAAATTTAATTTTGTCAGCCTCAGCCTGATTTTCGGCAACATGGATTTTAAAAACGTAGTCGCTAAACCGAATAAAGCAATAAAATTTCAAATTTATTTATTTCGGCTAAAAATAATTTGTTTATACCACAAAGGATGAATTTTCAAAAGAAAAAAAACGAATTTTCAATAAAAGAGACATTTTGGACAAAAATAATAGTTTTTAATCGTCTAGTTAAATTTTCAACGAAATATTTAAACTTTTAATCAAAATGTTGAATTTTACACCTGCTGATGAATTTTCAACCAAATAAGTACTTTTTTTAAGCAATTGAATCTTTAACAATTGAAACAAATTTTCAATCCACAAAAGACGAATTTAAAAAAAAAACAGTTGAATTTTGGACCAAATATGAGTTAAATTATTCAAGAAAATAATTGAATTTTTACCACAAAAACAGACTTCATGAAAATACTTGAATTTTCAACGAAATAATTAAAATTTCAGAAAAGTTTGTATGCCAAATAGTTCCAAAAGGACGGATTCTCAACAAAAAAGTTTAATTTTTGACCGAAAATGAGTGCTTTAGAATGTAGTTCAATTACTCAAGAAAGTAATAACATTTTTTTTAATTATTGAATTTTCAACAAAGTAATTAAATTTTCAGCAAAAATTTCCAACCAAGTAGTTTAATTTTCTATAAAAAAGACTCTTTTTTATAAAACAAAAAAAAACAAGCAAGAAAAACGTTTTTTAAAAATTGTGTCCATAATTTTTGATTTTTCAAAAAACCCGTTTAGGTACAAATGAACAGAAGTCTAGAAAAAATTATCAGAACTTTCATTTTTTCGAAAAAATAAGTTGTGGATCTATTTTCAGGGACATGGAACTTAATTTTGTTATCAAACATTCATCATTTTGGTTAAAAATTTACTTATTTTATTAAAAATTTCTTTTTTCTTGTTTGAAAATTAATTATTTTATCTAAAAATTTAATGCATCCCACGCCTATTTTTTAGAAAAAGATTAAGCATTGAACAAAAATTGGATGGTTTAATCTGATTTTTAAAAATAAAATTATAGAATATCGCTTTTTAAAAGTTATGCCGAAAGAAATGTAAATCTTAAAGAATAGACTTCTAAAAAGGTAAATAAATTTTTAGTCTTTCCTCGGTTAAGAAATATATTTTCAGTTGGTTCAAATTAAAACTTGCACTGTTTGAAAAAGTTTTAAATTTAAATATTAAATAGTCAACTACAAAATTAAAACAATGTAGAAAATTGTAATTCCTAAATTGATCAAACGTTTAAAAATGTAAATTTGAAATTAAAAGCCCTGTAATTTTTGGGGACATTATTTCTCAACCATAATCTAATTGGGAGATTTAGAATTTTGGTAATAATGTAATTTTTAAAGTTTTTATTGAAAAAAAAAGTATTTTACTTTAAATGTCGCCCATTTGATATTACATAAAATTATTGCATTTTTAATGAATTTGATTTAAAATGCTTTCGAATTTCAAAACTTGAAATTTTCTCTTTTTTCTGGATTAAAAGAGGAAATTTTTTTCATTTTTAACATTTTCATTAATCAGCAAGGGAGGACATTTTTATTTTGTGTTCTGAATAGGAAAAGGAAGTTTCTTCAGTTAAAAATTTTTATTTGTTCGGAAGAAAGAAAATGATCTTTTATTATTTTTAAAAAATTTTTCTTTGGCTGAAGAGGGGGATATTTTATTTTCAACCTCCTTCTTAATCGGTAAAGGGAAATTTATTGAAAAAATTTTTATTCAATGGAAAGGAAATAAATTTTATGATTAAATTTATTTCTGAATTAAAACACGGACTTTTTGTTTTCAATTTATTTCAGAATTGGAATAGGTACATTTCGTATATTTAACATTATAATTGAGTTGAATTTGGTTTAAAAAGCATGTCTTTTCTTTAAAATTATACTTTTTTCCTAGAAAATTGATTTTTTTACTCAAATTTTATTTTTTGTTTGAAAATGTTATATTTTTTTTATTGAAAATTATATTTTTCTAATCATTTGAATTTTTATCGAAAAAAGTTTAAATGTTTATTTCTCAGGATAAAAAATGTAACGAATTTAGCTGAACGTTCGTTTTTTAAATCGTTGAAATGATTTTTTTTCTTACTAAAAATGTAGCTATTCCATTTTTGCTGGAAAATTGATTTATTTTGCTGAAAACGCGCCTTTTTTAGTCTTTTTTAGTTAGAAAGGAAAACCTAATTTTTTAATCTTTCTGATTGAAAATTCATCTGGTTGGTTGAAATGTTAACTATTTCATTGAAAATTTATCTTATTTGGTTAAAACCTTATTTCTGAAACTTGAAACTGAACTATTTTTTTTTTTTTAAATTGTTAACCGTTTTTAGTTGCAAATTTATCTATTTTTTAAATATTGTTTTTTTAGTAGAAAATTAACCTTTTTGCTTCAGAAATTAACTTTTAGTTTGAAAAATCCACTAAAAAATACAACATTTGGTTGAAAATTCATGTGCTCTGTTAAAAATTATACTTTTTTGGTAGAAAATTAATCTTTTTTATGCAAATTTGATTTCTTCTGTTGAATAATTTTTTTTTTAATGAAAATTAATTTTTTAGCTCCCACTTTTCTTCGAAAAAAAGTTAAAATGATTATTTCTAAGGTTGAAAACTCGTATTTTTTAGTCGAAAATTCAATTATTTTGAAAGAAAATGTGTACTTTAGTGTTCTGAATTCAACTTTTCTCTCATGAATTCGTGTGTATACGTATATTGTATCCTTTGCAACCTACTTAAGGTTATGCTTCTTGCGGAAAAAATCATCTGAGGAAGGAAAAATTAACTGTTTTATTTTTTTGATTGAAAATTTCTCTGTTTGGTTGAAATTTTAACTATTTCGTTAAAAAAATAGTTAACTTTTGTTAGATGGTCTTTTTGGTAAAGAAAATAACCTTTTTAGTTTAAAATTTAGCTATGAGGTTGAAAGCTCCACTAAAAATTACAACATTTGGTTGAAAATTCATGTATTTTGCTAAAAATTATAGTTTTTTGGTAGAAAATTAATATTTTTGATGCAAATTTTATTTCTTCTGTTGAGCAAAATATTTTTTTTTTTTCATTAAAAATGAATTTTTTTAACTGTTCCACTTTTCTTTTTGGTATAAAATGTAACTATTTCGTTGACGTTTATTTATTTTTATGTTTTTATCAAATATTTTCGCACGAAATTGCATCTGTTTGGTTGAAAACTTATTACTGACACTTGTAATTAATCTATTCTATTTTTTTAACCACTTTCAGTTGAAAATTAACCTTTTTGTTAAAAATTACCATATTTGCTGGAAAATTCGTGTATTTTGTGAAAACTTATACTTTTTTGCTAGACAAATAACCTTTTTGATTCAAATTTTTTTTCTGTTAAAAATAATCTTTTTTATTGAAAATCAATTTTTTTAACTGTCCTACGTAAGGTTAAGGGTCTTACGAAAAAAGTCTTCCGAGGAAGGAAAAATGAACTTTTTAATCTTTTTAGTAGACAATTAATTTTTTTGTGGTAGAAAATTGAACTATGTCGTTGAAATTTTTGGTTATTGAATATTTTTGATTGAAAATCCGAAGCTTGAAACTAAACTATCTTAGGTTGAAAATCCTATTAAAAATTACAACATTTGGTTGGAAGATCATCTATTTTGACTTTTTTGGTAGAAAATTAATCTTTTTAATTCAAATTTTATTTCTTTGGTTAAAAATAAACTTTTTGATCATTTAAAATAAACTTTTTAACCATTCCATTTTTCTACGAAAATAAGTTAACATGTTTCTTTCTTAGGTTAAAAATTTAATATATTTAGTTGAAATTTTGTTTTTTTCTCGTTGAAATTATTTTTTAAATTAAAAATGTAGCTATTCCATTCGTGCTAGAAAATTGATTTTCGTTGTTGAAAACTCGCCTGTTTTCGTCCAAAATTCAATTATTTTGATAGAAAACGTCTAGTTTAAAGTTATGAATTCAACTTTTCTTTCGTACACTCCTCCATATATATATATATATATATATATATATATTCTTCAAGGCCTACTTAAGATTATGGTTCTTTCGGAAAAAGTCTTCCGGCGACGGAAAACTGAATTTTTAAATCTTTTTGGTAGAAAATTAAACTGTTTTGTTGACATTAATTTTTTATTAATTTTTTATCGAATCTTTTCGGTTGAATATGCATATGTTTAGTTAAAATTTTCAGTATTTCGTTGAAAATTTATCTTATTTGGTTAAAAACTTATTTCCGACACTGGAAATTAAACTATTATATTTTGTTGGGAACTTTTTTAACCTTTTTTAGTTGCAAAATTCATTTATGTTATAAAAGGTTTATCTCTTGGCTTAAAAATTCAAATATTAGGTTGAAAATTCCATTAAAAATTACAACAATTGGATGGAAAATCATCTGTTTTGACTGTTTGGTAGAAAATTAATCTTTTTGATTCAAATTTCATTTCTTTGGTTGAAAAGAAGTTTTTTTTATTGAAAATTAATTTTTTTAGCTTTTCCAATTTTAGTCAAAAAAAATGTAATATGCTTATTTCTTAGGTTAAAAATAGTACCAATTTAGTTGAAAATTTGGTTTCTTTCTAGTTGAGATGATTTTTTTATTTTATTAAAAATGTAGCTATTCCATTTGTGAATGAAAATTTGAATCCAAAATTTCTTTCATATATTCGTCTATATATATTGTATCCTTCAGGACCTATGTAAGATTATATTTCTTACGGAAAAAGTCTTTTGAGAAAGGAAAAATTAATTTTCAAATCTTATTGGTAGAAAATTAATTTTTTTGGTAGAAAATTGAGATATTTTATTGACATTTTTCTTTACTGACTCTTTTTTATTTAAATATGTCGTTGAAAATTGATCTTATTTAGTGAAAAACTTATTTCTGAAACTTTAAATTAAACTATTCTATTTTTTTAATTATTAAACCTACTTCGTTGAAAATTTATTTTATTTGTTTCAAAACTTATTTCCCTAATTTAAAATTAAACTATTTTATTATTTGTTAAAAATGTATCTTTTTAAGTTCAAATTTCATCTATTTTGTTAAAAACTCGTACTTTTTGGTTTAATTTGACAGTTTTTGATCAAAATCAAAATTTTTTTTGTGGAAATATCAACTATTAAACTTTTTGTTGAGAACTATTTTTTTTTTGTGTCAAAGATTCATCGGCTTGGTCAAAAATTGAACTGTTTTCTTGAAAATTCTCTCTTTTTAGATCAAAAATTAATTATTTTTACTAAAAATTTAATTTTTATACAGCACAGGCTTCTAAAAAAGAAAAAAATGTTTAGTTTCTTTAGTGATTAAAAGTATTTCCAGGTCATACAATTTAAAACTTGGGAAATTTGAAAAAGTTTTCAATTTCACACAAAGCAAAAATTTTACAAATTTTAATTCATAAATTTATTAAACGTTTAAAAATTTAAATATAAATTTAAAAGCCCTTTAATTTTTGGGTCATAATTCAACCATAATTCAACCATAATTCAACCATAATTTATATATACTGTAATTTTTTAGTTTTTGGTAAAAAAAATATATTTTACTTTAAATGTCGCCCATTTTAAGGATACATAAAATTATTCAATTTTTAATGAATTTGATCGGAAACTCGTTCGAGTTTTAGTAGTTGAATTTTTAAATTTTTTTCTTGGAAGGGACGAAAATGTTAAAAAAAAATTTTCTGAATTGGAAAAGGGAGTTTTTTGTTAAAAATTTTTATTAGTTGGAAAAATAAAACTTGTTTTATAATTTTATTTTCTGAATTGGAAATTTTCTGATTGGAAGGTTTTTTTTTAATTTTAAAACATTTTGTTTAATACTTTAATTAAGTTAAAGAGGGGATGAAAATTCAATAATTTTCACATTTGTCCTCAGATAAAAAGGCGGAAAGTTTTTTCCAATTTTTTTCAATTATTTTAAATAATATTTTTAAAGATTTCAAGTGAATTAGAATCTTTATTTTTAACATTTTTCTTCTGATGAAACGGAAGAATTTTTAATCTTTAGATTTCCATTTTAGATAATATTCTTTAGATGAAAAGGAGGAATTCTTCACTGTTTTCTAAATCAGAAGAGGGAATTTTTTTATTTTCAAGATTTGGTTCGGAATCAAAGGGGGAAATTTTTTATTAAATTTTCCAAAAGTTTTAATTCTGAAAGCTTTAATTTATGTCATGTTTAAATTTAAAATTGTGCAGTTTAAATACTTAATTTTGAATTAGTTTCATTTCCAAGGCCTCTTTAAAATTATTCATTTTTTAAAGCTCGAATTTAAAAATGTTAGTTTTAATATCTACTAATTTTTAATTGTTCAATATATATGTGGTTTCAAATTTTAAGGTATTAAAAAAAAAATATAATTTAATTTTAAATTAGAAACCTATTAAAAATTGTGTTCACATTTAATTGATCATACGCATTATTAAAAAAAAAATTTCTTTTAAAATAAAGATAAAAAATAAAGAATACTTTTTCAGAATTTATTGCTCTTCTTATTATTTATTCTAAAAACAATTTATGGCTTTTAATTTCAATACAAAATTATTATGGCCGATAAAAAATTCAAAGTGATTAGATAGATTTTTCTGAACTAAAAACTTAAGTTTTCTGGATAGAAAAATTCACTGTCATTTTCACCGATTAAAGTGATAGTTATATAGATTCTGAAAAAGTCTAGCGAATGAAAGAATCCACAATTTCAATAAAATTCTATAACATTTTACCTTTAAAGCTTTAAATTTACGAGCTTGAATTAACATATCTTCGAGAGCAGGTAATAGGGGTGGAAATAGCTCTTTATTTAAATAATCTGTTGGTCCTTGGGGAAAATATGATTTTATTTCCTGGGACTGTTTTTCTTCGCACCATTGCCTATGAAGAGCCATATTATCTTCACTCTCTTGAAGAATTCTTTCCCATAAGGAAGGTTTCGTTTCTTCTGATTTAACAGTATCCTGTTCCACGCCATCACTCACATTGAATTCTAAACTACATGATTTGGGATTAAAAGACTTTTCCTTTAAACTTGAATAATTTGGGTTAGAATTTTTGCAACAAATTTCGCGAGACATATGTGATTATTGATTATAATTGAAAGCGTTTCAAATATTAGAAAAAATTATCAAGTGATTTTGAAATCAAAACCTTATAATTCAAAAACGTTCAAGATAAAAAGTAATTTTAAATAAGAAATATTAAAAAATAAAAAATTTATGCTCTAGAATCTTGAAACTTAACCAAATTCGAACATTAATTTAGGACAAAAAAAATTGGTTACGAAGAATTGTTATAATGAAGTATTTTTAAACGTTTATAAATTAACTATTTTTTGGTGGAACATTAATCTTTTAGAGTGAAAGTTTAAATATTTGGTTGAAAATTTTATGTTTGGTTAAAAATTATTTTCTTTACTGATACTATAATATTTATTAGTAAAAAATTCGTACGTTTCGTTACAAAATTTGATTCTTTCGCTGCAAAATTGTTTAATTTGATTAAAAACTTATTTCATTACCTGGCAATAAAACTATTATTTTTGGTTGAAAACTTATAATTTTTAGTAGAAAACTCATCCATTTTATTTAAAAAATTTGCATTTTTTTCTAGAAAATGAACAAGTTTTTTCTTTTAAATTAGTTTTTTTTATCGGAAAATTCAACTATTTGGTTAAAAATTTATTTTTTTGAAACCTTGTCTTTTTAGGTGAAAATGTATTTATTTGGTTTAAAAATACATCCTTTTTGGTAGGAAATTAATCCTTTCGGATTGAAATTCAACTATTATGTTGAATATTCTATTATAAATTAAAATATTTGGTTAAAAACTCATGTGTTTTGTTAAAAATTAATCTTTTTGATTCGAAATTAATTTCCTTGGCTTGAAAATAGTTTTTTTTTGCATTGAAAATTAATTTTTTTTAACAGAAAATTTAACTTTTTCCTGTTTAGTTGCATTTTTTCAGTTGAAAATTGAACTATTTGATTAAAAAATGTATTTTTTTGAAACCTTGTATTTTTTGGGTGAAAATGCATTTACTTAGTTCAAAAATTAATCCTTTTTGGTAGGAAATTAATCGTTTTGGATGAAAATTCAACTATTTGGTTGAATCTTCTATTATAAATTAAAATATTTGGTTAAAAATTCATGTATTTTGTTGAAAGTTAATCTTTTTGGGTATAAAGATAATTTTTTGCATTAAAAATTATTTTTTTTTTAAACGGAAAATTTAACTTTTCCCGGTTTAGTTGAATATTTATCTTCTTGAGTTGAAAATTCAACTATTTAATAGAAAAATATATTTGTTGAAACCCTGTCTTTTTTGGGTGAAAATGCATTTATTTAATTAACAAATTCCTCCTTTTTGTCAGGAAATAATTCCTTTCGGATGAAAATTCAACTATTAAATTGAATATTCTATTATAAATTAAAATATTGGGTTAAAAATTCATGCATTTTGATGAAAATTACTCTTTTTGGGTATAAATTTAATTTTTTTGATTCGAAATTAATTTCCTTGGCTTGAAAATATTTTTTTTTGTATTGAAAATTAATTTTTTTTAACAGAAGATTTAACTTTGTCCTGTTTAGTTAAATATTTGTCTTCTTGAGTTGAAAATTCAGCTATTTAGTTAAAAAATGTATTTTTTTGAAATCATGCCTTTTTTGGGTGAAAATGCATTTATTTAGTTCAAAAATGCATCCTTTTTGGTAGGAAATTAATCGTTTTGGATGAAAATTCAACTATTTGGTTGAATCTTTTATTATAAATTAAAATATTTGGTTAAAAATTCATGTATTTTGTTGAAAATTAATCTTTTTGGGTAGAAAGATAATTTTTTGTATTAAAAATTAATTTTTTTTAAACAGAAAATTTAACTTTTTCCGGTTTAGTTGAATATTTATCTTCTTGAGTTGAAAATTCAACTATTTAATAGAAAAATATATTTTTTGAAACTCTGTCTTTTTTGGGTGAAAATGCCTTTATTTAGTTAA
>JAAAKG020144838.1:0-11028 GCA_010014905.2 Druon quercuslanigerum
AATAAAATAAAAATTAAATAATAAATTATTTAATAAAATAGAAATTAAATAATAAATTATTTAATTTTTGGTTGTGAAATTATCTTTTTTATTTGAAAATTCGTATTTTTGGTTGAAAAATCATTTTTTAAAGTTAAAACCTCGTTATTTTTGTTTTGGTTGACAATTTATCTTTTTAGTAAAACTTTATTTTTTGCTTGAAAATTTTTTTACTTAGTTCAGTATTCAACTATTTGGTAGAAAATTAATATTTTTATTTGAAAATTAATTTTATTGTTTAAAAATTCATATTTTTAAATGAAAATTCAATTATTGTAGTTGAAAATTTATCTTTTTGGTTAAAATTCAATCATTTCAGTTAAAAATCTCATAATTTTATTTTAAAAATCCTTTATTTTTTCATTTTTTGCTCTGCTGTGTGTAAGATTGTTTAAAGCTAACGTCATGAATTAAAACAAATGTTTGTATTTTGCAAAAAATATGAATACGTTACTTTTAGTTCCCCGGAAATGACCGGGAATTCAAAAATTTGTAACTCGTATTTTTGTCTTGTAAATTCAACAATTTTTATGACGTATTTTTATTTTTTGACTGAAAATTTTTTATTTATTTAAAATCGTTCTATGTTTTTGTTATTAAACCTTTGGATTAAAAGTTTTTTTTAGTTGAAAATTCATCATTTTAAGAAATAGTTCTTTTTTTTATAGAAAATTAATATCTGCGGGTTGAAAGTTTAACTATTTTGTAGAAAATTCGTTTTCTGGGTTATAAAATTGTCTTTTTTTTTTACAAAATTAACCCAATTTGTTAAATATTAATTTTCCTTGTGGCAGATTCCTTAATTTAGTTCAAAATTCATCTCTGGTTTAAAATTAATCTATAAAAAAAAATTGAACTGAAAATTTATCTTTTTTACTTTAAAATTCATGTATTTTGTTGAAATTTCGATTTTTGTTTTGTTCTTTCTTGTTGCAAAATTTAAGTCTTTTTTTGAAACTTTAATCACTTTTTAAAAATTTAACTCTTTGATTGATAATAGTTTATTGTTTTGAAAACTCGTTTATTTTGGTTGAAATATCAGTTTTTTTGTTACAAAATTCGACTTTTTGGTTTAAATTTCATTTTTTTATGTAGAAAATTCCAATATTTCGATTATAAATTCAAATTTTTTGTATAAAACTCATACTTTTTGGTTAAAAATTCGACTATGTGGACAGAATTCGTCCTTTTGAATTTCAAATTCACTTTTTTGTTAAGAATTAAACTGTCCCCTAAACAATTAAATTATGTAGTTTAAAATGCAACTAATTGTGTGTTAAAATTAAACTTTAATGTTTATGATTCATACTTTTTGTTCAAATTCAACTATTTTATTAAAAATTAAATTATTTCATTTATTTTAAACTTAAATTAGCTTAAAGTTTAATAACCTAATCATATTTCATCTTAGAAAAGTCCAGAAATTCCACTATTTCTTTAAATTTCCTTAAAAAATATTTTTGAATTTCTTCGCTAATTGGCTCAAAATAATATGCCCGCCATTTCAAGTAGTTAAATTTGCAACCAAAAACGTGAATTTTAAACACAGAAGATTAATTTTTCTGCAACAAAAGATAAACTCTCAGCAAAATACACACATTTTTTATCAGATAGTTGAATTTTTAAGTAAGAAGATTAATTATCTACCCGAAAAGACCAACTTTCAATATAATATATAAATTTTGAACCAAAAAGATTAATTTTTTACAAAAAAAAAGAATGATCAATAAATTACAAAAATTAGCAAGGAAATAATTTAAATTTTATGATAGTAGTCCAAATTTTATTTTATATTTTTCTTTGTTTCTAAAAACGTTTTTGATTTTTTAGAATTAATTTTCAATTTAAAAAAATTAATTTCCTACAAATAGTTTAATTTTGTACCAAATTGTGGAATTTGAAAGGCGGATGAATTTTCTACAAAACAATTGAGTTTGTAATAAAACTTGCAGCTCATACGCGCGCGACCCACTAATTTGCTTCGAATTTGTTTATTTTATTATTTAATTTATTAATATTAATTTAATTAAAATTAAATACTGAAATTAATGAAAATGAGAGTTTTACCATTATAAATTTTTAATTATTTTTTAATTCTTATTAAATATGTAGTGCATATATTTTTTTATAAAAATAAATTTGTTTAAAATGATCAAATTGTTCAAAATATTGAACATTCTTAGTGGAGTTAGTGGACTCCATAAACAAATTGGCTCGTAGAAAAAAAAAACTATAAATAAAAAAAAATTCCTAATTGTGAATCGAAATTATTTAAATAATTAATATTCTTGAAAATTTGCAAAGCATCAAAGAAAAGATTGGTTAAATAGTCATTCTTGGTTTATCCCGAAAACAAATTGACTCGAAGAAAAAATACTAAACTCTTAATTTTCAATCGAAATTGTTTAAATAATTAATAGTTTTTGTAAATTTACAAAGCAGCATAGAAAAAAATTATCGGAAAGGTATTCTTAGTTAATTTTGTAAAAAAAATTGAGCCTATTCGTAGAAGAAAGACCAAACTCTTCATTTTTAAATCTAAATTATTTAAACAATTAATAGTTCTTGTAAATTTACAAAGTAACATAAAAAACACTCATCGGAACTAAATTCTTCGTTCACTCTGTAATCAAATTGACTTGTAGAAAAATGAAACTCTTAATTTTTATTTTAAATTGTTTAAATAATTAACATTCTTCTAAATTTGTCAGGCAACAAAGAAAAAATAATTAATAGTACTTGTAAATTTACAAAGAAACCAAGAAAAAGTCATTGAATAGTCATTTTTAGTTGACTCCGTGAACAAATTGACTCGCATAAAAAAGTTAAAATCTTAATTTTTAATCCTAATTGTTTAAATAATTAATAGTCTTGTAAATGTACAAAGCAGCATAGGTAAAATTAACGGATAGATATTCTTAGTTGACTTTGAAAACAAATTGACACGTATAAAAAAGCCAAACTCTTAATTTTTAATCCTAATTGTTTAAATAATTAATAGTTCTTGTAAATTTACAAAGCAAAATAATAAATTGAGAATAATCTTTCAAAAATAGCCTTTTATGAAATTTTTTTAAATAATTACAATGTTAGAAGATTAAGAAAATTAAAAAAAAAACAAAAATGGGCTCGACTCGAATTTGTCACGATCGCTGTAGCTAGAAATGTTTACATCTATAATTTAAACAGATCCTTCGAAATTGCCTTAACGCCGGTTTCTATAAAAAAGAAGACGAATTTTCAACAAAAAAAATAACTTTTAAGAAAGTAGTTCAATTTTCAACCACGGACTTGAATTCTGACAAAAAATTTAATACATAGTTAATATTTCAACAAAAGAAGAATTTAATTTAAATTAAAAGCAGATGTATTTGACTAACAAAAACGAATTTTCAACAATATATTCGTATCCGTTAATAAATAGTTGAATTTTTAGTTAAAAAAATTATATTTTCAACCCCTAATAAAGCGAATTTTTAATTAAAATTATTAACCTTTAACCAAAAAATTTAACTTTCATTGAAGTATTTCCATTTTTAACCAAAAAGTTGAATTGCCAACTAAAATTATGAATTTTCAACAATAAAAAACATTTTTAATTAAAATAAAAATCAATGGGTTTAACCCACAAAAATGAATTTTCAAACAAACAGTTGCATTTCTAACCATATTGATTAATTTTAAAACGAAAATAGGAATTTTCTACAGAATAGTTGAGTCCTCAACCAGAAAAAAATTATTCTTACCAATTGTATTTTTAACCAAAAGAGATGAAATATCTACAGAAAAAGGTAAATTTTCAAACTAAAAAGATGAATGTTCAACAAAGAAGTTGAATTTTCAATAAAAAAAATGCTCTCACGAAAGAAACAAACATTCAATTAATTTGTTGAATAATCAAGCCAAAAATATGAATTTTCTATTAAGAAGTAGGACGTTAAAAAGTTGCTGAATTTTCAACAAACAAAATCAGTTTTTAATTATATAATAAAATTTGGTAATAAAAAAATATTGATTCTTAACGAAAAATTTATTAGTATATTTTACAACCGAAGACGAATGAACTTCAACTAAAAATAGTTGGATTTTCTTATTTTTTTCTATTCATTCAGTTCGCATTTAAGTAGAAAAAGGAGAAAGACTGTGAAGCTTGCGATAAATAAATAGGAATTTTTATAATTTAAAGACATTTTAAATAAATATTAAAGTTCTTTTTTCAATACTTGATAAATTTTATGATACTTTTGACATTTTTTTCAAATTCGTGACACTATTTACACTATAATTATTCTCTGACGTGAGTCCGAGGCCTGAACTCTTTATTCGAACTGCTGGCGCTTCAAATAGACACTTTTAAATTCGTGTTTAGTCGCTTGGATTTAGCTGCTAGAAGAATTAATTTTTTATTTATTTTTTATTATTTTTTGACCGGGAATTTGACAGATTTCATTCAATTTCATATCATAGGATATAATTATAACATTCTAAGCAATGACAAGTTACAAACATAAAAATTTGAATGATATTAAATTTGTTAAAAAATTGTAACGCTTTTTAAATTAACATTCAAATTTAGACATTTTAAATTCCCAAAATCATAAAATTATCGAAACATTTTAAAATACGAAATTTCAAATTTCCGAAAATTTCTTAAGCTATTTTCAATCTCAGACTGCACATACATAATGGACCCAATATGGCGACCAAAAAATGTTTAAAAATTGATCCCGTGGTCTCAAAATTAGTCCTCAGGTTTTTTTTAGGGACGCTGATTACCAATCTGAAGTCAAAATTCAAAATGGCGATTACAATACTAATTGTTTACATTTTCCGCCATTTTGAATTTTTACTTCCCGGAAAACCATTTTGAAGCCCCGGGATTTATTTTTAAATTTTTTCTTTGTCATGTTGAATTTTTAAAAATTCAAAATTTTGATTGTCATTTTGGATCCGCCATTTTAAATTTTGGAAATTTTAATTCAGTTTCGTAATGAGACTGTATTTTTGCACTTTATTGATTTATAAAATCAATTCCATTAAAAAACAAAAAAATTTCAAGGTTTCTTAAAATCAAATGAAATGCTACGATACTTTTAACTTTTTTGTTTTTGTAATTTTATAAGAAGTATGTGGAAAAACATTTAAAAAATGAGGACAAAAAGATAACATTCATGTATGGCACTATCTCGCAAAGGGTCGAGCAAAGTTTTTTTTTCTTGAAGCTTTTCAAATTTCTAAAAAAGCTTCGAAATTATATTTCCAAATGTTAAAAACTTACATTTTTAATACAATTTTTGAAAATCTTTTCAATTTTCAAATTGTGTTTTTAACAACAGAAACGTTAATTTACCGAAAATGTTAAATTCCAAAAAATGAATAAGCACCAAAATTTTCAAAATTACGAAATTTCAAATTCTCGATATGAGTAAATTTCCGAAATAAAATAATATTTTGTATCTGTTAGAATGTTTTATTTTATTTCCGTGCAGTTTGAAATTGAAAACAGCTTATGAAATCTTCAAGAATTTGAAATTTCATGTATTTTTCAATTTTCTTTAATTTTCATTTTCGGAATATTTCATTTTTATTGGTAAACATTTTCAGTAGTTTCGTTTACTTTCGCCAATATAAAATTTCGATAATCATATTTTTGATATTTTTCAAAATTAGGTATTTTGTTCTTATGCATAACAATGTCATCCTCTAAAATATTCAATTTTTAACGTATTAATTTTGGAATTTTTAAATTAAAAAAAGAAAAATTTTGGAATATTCACCCTATTTGACTTTTAATTAAAATGGGCAATTATAAATCAAAATTTATTTAGAAATGAAACAATTATTAATTTCAACACTTAAAGAAGTTTAATTTCTAAATTAAAAAGCATTAATTCTTTTAAAAAATTTAGAATTGTTCCAATTTTTATGTTGCTAATTTGAAATTGCGTCGAATAATATAAATTTAGTCATTTATAAATTGATTTATTGATTCATTCTTCAATTTAGTAATTGAAATTGAAAAGTATTGAAAGCTTCCATTTTATACGTGTAAATTATTGAACGTTCGAATTCAAAAATTTGGAAATTTGTAGTTTTATTACTTTAAATGAAAAAAAATCAGATTTAAGAGTTAAAATTTTTTATTGCAATGACCGTGGAGACATTTTAGCGAACCGGGAGAAAACCTGGAATTTTTTCCTCGATTAAAATTTTTAAAAATTGTAAATTTACAGTTAAGTTTTTATTACCCCAATTAAAAAAAATTTTCAGCTTTGAGAGTTCGCATTGTTTAATTTTAATAATCGTGGAAACATTTTTTCGAACCGGGGAAAAACCAGGCAATTTTTTCGTCGATTGGAATTTAAAAAAATTGTAAATTTACAGACAAGTTTTTTTTACTTAAAATGAAAAAAATCAGCTTTAAGATTTCGAATTGGAATTTTTAAATTTGTAAAATTGTATATAAGTTTTCATTACTTAAAATTAAACAATTTTCATTTTTAAGAGTTCGAATTGTTAATTTCAATGACCGAGAAGACATTTTTGCGAACTAGGAGAAATTCGGGATTTTTGTTGTAGATAGGAATTAGAAAATTTGTAAAATTTCAGATTCAATATTTTTTATTCCAGGGGTACCACGGCGTTTCCCCGTGCGAAATGTCGAGGGAGGAAACGACAAAGCTCATAAATGAGTATCAAAATACTTCTAATCGTGGCAAGAAGTTACTGGAATTAAAGCATGGCAAAAAGCAAATTGAAATCGTCGTTGAACGACATCTTACTAAAAAATATCTTGAGGTAATTCTTGCCTATTTTATATACTCTTTTATATTCTCTTTATATTTTATTCTCCTTTCCCAATAATTTCCCAACACTTTTTTCCGGTTTTCCTTTAAATGTATATTTAATTATTATAATTAATTAAATCTCTTGCATCTTCCCATTTGTAAAGGTATGAGTTTTTTCGAAAAATTTATTTTCAAAACCCGTACCATTCTTTTTTTAAATATTTAGAGCTTTTTATTTTAATTTATCAATTTTCTCGCATTTTTTCAAATTATAGAAAATTAATAAAAATGATCAGGTTTTTTCGATTTCTTGAAAAAAATTTGAAAACAACTTTTTTCCTATTTAGAATTTTTTTGTTTTCGAGGGAACTTACTTCAAAACCTTGCATTTCTTGATATTTTAAGGGTTTTTTCATTCCACTTCGTCAAGTATTTTTCACTTTTTTTTAAATCGACGAAACAAAACAAAAATCGCAAATCTATTTGAATTTTGTTGAAAAATTATATGTGATCGGCTTATACTTAATTGGTTAAAAATTTTATTATTATAATAAAAATGAATCTACTTTGTTAAAAAGTCATACTTCTTGGTTGAAAATTGAACCGTTTTGTTGAAAAATCATATTTTTTTGGTTAAAAATTTAACTGGTTTGTAGATAATTCTTCTTTTTAACTTGAAAACTCAAAAATATTCTTAAAAATTCGTTTATTTCTTAGAACATTAATCTTTTGGAAAAAATGCATATTTTTTGGGAAAAATTCAAAAACTTTAGTAGAAAATTTATTTGTTTGTTTAAAAATTAAACTATTTATTTTAAAATTACAATTTTTGGTAGAAAATGAACTTTTTTCCAAAAATCATATTTTTTGTTAAAAATTTATCTTCTTGAAGAAAAATTCATATTTTTTCAAGAAAAATTCAGTAATTTTAGTATGAATTTTTTTCTGTAAATTAAACTGTTTATTTAAAATTTTTAATTTTTGGTTGAGAATAAACTTTTCGGTTGAAAAATCACATTTTTTCGATAAAAAATAACTGTTTTGCAGGTAATTCTTCTTTTTGAATTCAAAATTCAACAACCTTTTTGAAAACTCATCTTTTTGTTAGAACATTAACCTTCCTGAAGAAAAATTCATGTTTTTTGATAAAAATTCAACAATATTAGTAGAAAATTTATTTGTTTACAAAATAAACTATTTTAAAATTTAAATGTTTGGTAGAAAATAAACTTTTTTGTTAAAAAATCATATTTTTGGGTTGAAAATTTAACTGTTTTGTTGACAATTCTTATTTTTGGCTTTAAAATTCAACAGCCTTTTTAAAAACTGGTCTTTTATTAAAACATTTATCTAACTGGAGATAAATTCATAATTTTTAAATGAAAATTCAACCATTTTATTATAATATTTGTTTTTTTACTTAAAAATTGAAGTATTTATTTTTAAAAATTATTTTTTGGTAGAAAATGAATGTTTTTGTTGAAAAATCATATTCTTGGGTTGAAAATTTAACTGTTTTGTGGGTAAATCTTCTTTTGGGATTCCAAAATCAACCATTTTTTAAAAAATTCGTCTATTTGTTTAGAACATTAATTTTCCTCTGGAAAAATTCATATTTTTAAAATAAAAATTCAACAATTTTAGTAGAAAATTTATTTGTTAAAAAAGAAACTATTTTATAAATTCAATGTTTTGTATAAAATTAACTTTTTTGTTGAAAACAGATTTTTTGGTTGAAAATAAAATTGTTTTGTACATAATGCGTATTTTTGTTAGAACATTAATATTTTCGAAGAAAAATTCATATTTAAAGAAAAAATTCATTAATTTTAGTATGAATTTTTTTTGTAAATTAAATTGTTTATTTTAAAATTTAAGTGTATGGTAGAAAATTACTTCTTTATTAAAAAATCATTTTTTTGGGTTGAAAATTTTAACTGTTTTGTAGACAATTCTTATTTTTGGCTTCAAAATTCAACAACCTCTTTAAAAACTGGTCTTTTTATTAGAACATTAATCTAACTGATGAAAAACTCATAATTTTTAAATAAAAATTTAAATCTTTAGTAGAAAATGAACTTTTTTGTAAAAAAATCATATTTTTTTGGTTAAAAATTTAACTGTTTTGTAGATATATCTTCTTTTTGGATTCAAAATTGAACAATTTTTGTGAAAATTCGTCGTTCTTTCAGAACATTGATCTTCCTGGAGAAAAATTAATATTTTTTCCGAAGCATTTAACAATTTTATTAGAAAAAATTTTTTTTTGCGTAAAAATTAAAGTGCTTATTTAAAAAAATTATTTTTTGGTAGAAAGTGACTTTTTTTGTTGACAAATCATATTTTTGTGTTGCAAATTTAACTGTTTTGTGGATAACTCTTCTTTTGGGCTTCTAAAATCAACAAAAGATTCCACAAATATTGCAAAGAATTCGTAAGGATTTTAACAGATTTCAAGAATTTCAAAGATTTTAAAAAGGGTATAACAAACTAGATTTTAAAAGTTTCCAATAAATTTGAAAATATTTTAAAACATTTAAATCATCTCAAACGAAACAAATTTTGACAAAGGTTATAGAAATATTTCACAAAGATTTCAAAGATTTCATAAAGATTTTAAAATTATTTTATAACATTTGACAAAAATTTTAAGGATTTCAAAGATTTGACCAAACTTTTAAAAGATTTTAAAAGATTTCACAAATGTTTTAATGATTTAAAATAAATATAGAAGATTTTACAATGATTTCAAAGATTCCATAAGAATTTCATAAATATATTTCAAAAGAGTAAAAGAATTTTACAGATTTCAAAGAGGTTACAGTACAACAGATTTTAAAGATTTCAAAATATTTCAAAGATCTTAAACGATTCCAAATTTTTTAGAATATTTCAAATATTTCACAGATTTAAAAGCTTTTAGAAGATTTCGACTATTTTTAATTTTTTTAAAGGGTACGTTACACCAGATGTCATATATTTGAAATAATTTCAAAAGTTTTCAATTAAATTGAAAAGATTTCGAAACATTTTAATGATCTTAAATGAAAAAAAAAGGATTTAAAAGACAATGATTGAAGAAAGATTTCACAAAAGTTTATAAGATTTCATAAAGTTTTTAAAATATTTTAAAACATTTCACAACAATTTTAAGGATTTCAAAGTTTTTGCCAAAATTATAAATAATTTTAAAAGATTTCACAAATATTTTAAAGGTTTCAAATGAATACAGAAGATTTTAAAAATATTTCAAATATTTCATACAAATTTTAAAAGAATACACGAATTTTTAAGTTTTCAAAAAGGTTACACCACACCAGATTTAAAATATTTTGAAATATTTCATAACTTTTCACAACAAATTTAAGGATTTCATAGATTTTATCAAAATTTTAAGAGATTTATAAGTTTTCACAAATATTTTAAAGATTTAAAATGAATACAGAAGATGTTACAAAGATTTTAAACAATTTCAAGTTTTTTAGAAGATATCAAAAATTTCACAAAGATTTTTAAACTTTCGGAAGATTTCAAGTGTTTGAAGATTTCGAAGATTTTAAACAATTTCAAAAGTTTTCAATAAATTTGAGAATACTTCAAAACATTTCTATGCTCTCAAATGAACAAAAAAGTTTTCACAAACAAGACAGATTTCACAAATATTTCAAGATTTCATCAATATTTAAAAATATTTCATAAAAATTGTAAGGATTTCAAAGATTTGGCCACAAGTTAAAAATATTTCAAAGGGTTTCACAAATATCTTACTACTTTTAAATTAATACAGAAGATTTAACAAATATTTCAAAGATTTCATAAAAATTTCATAAATATTTCAAAAGAATACATGAATTTCAAAAAGGGTACACTACATCAGATTTTAAAAATTTCAAAATATTTCAAAGATCTTAAACGATTTCAAATTTAAAAAAAAAAATTTTAAAAGTGTACATAAAAGATTTTAAAAAATTTTAAAAGATTTAAAATACAATGATTAAGGAAATATTTCATAAAAATTTCAAAGATTCCATAAAGTTTTTAAAATATTTTAAAACGTTTCTCAAAAATTTTAAGGATTTCAAAGATTTTGCCAAAATTTTAAATAATTTAAAAAGATTTCACAAATGGGGCAAAATTCGTCAAGTGTACCCGCCTAAAAACTTTTTGTCTTCGATTTCCTTGAAAGTCCGCGAAATTATTG
>JAAAKG020144839.1:0-11027 GCA_010014905.2 Druon quercuslanigerum
TGATAAGTTACATCTAGGCAAATTTGAAACGTGTGGTTCCATTTTTCCTAAATCCTTTCCTTTCCAGTCTTCTATACGTCTCACGAGATCTGCTAACGTTAATGAAACATTTAGAATTGTTCCCTTATTTCCTATTCGTCTGAAGGTCGCTGTGGTACCTCTGTTTAAGACAATGAGTAAAAGCCTGGCTATCATTTCGGTTATCTTCTTTCTTTTAGAGTCCAAAGTAGTCATTCCCCATTCAAGTGCCCTAGCATTGAAATCGCCAACTACCACCACGCTGCCATCGATTGTTCGAATTTGATCATTTAAGCCATTTAGTTTAGCTTGGAAATCCTTAATTCGTTCGTTAGGCGTAGAGTAGTAGCTAAAGCATGTCACCTTTCTACTCCTTATTCAGACGAAACCTTTTCCAGAACCGTGACTTTCTACTAGCACTTACTCTCTATTTATTACCAAAATAGCAGCCGTTCCTGTGCTATCTGCAAACCAAGTTGTTACTTCTTTATCCTAGTACTGCTTACAAATTAGCAGCAGATCAGCCTTCTTCTCATAAGTGAGATGAGTTAAAACGTCGTCGACCGTTCTGCTTCTATGCAAATTCCCTTGAAGGATGCTGATCATGGTCTTTCATGTCTTCTAACTCGGTCAAGAGCCTCTCTAAAGGCTTGGTATTTGCCTGACCCAGTAATGTGACACCTCTGCTGTATATCTAGATTAGGATCTGTACACAGAACACAATTTGAATTGGCCTCGCATGCTGCGCCCTTGTAATCAGTATTACCGCATTTGTAGCACTGATTCTTCCTGTCGGGTCCTTTGCATTCACGTGCCTGATGACCATATCCACGACACCTGAAACAGCGTGTGACCATGGTTCTCTTCCTCACGCGACAGTTGACCCATTCGACCTTGATGCGTGCTGTTTTAAGTAAATGCTCAGCTGCTGATCTCGTGACATAGCTTCTCTGACTTCTTTTTCTGTGGTGAGGCTATCCAGATATCTTATTTCTAGAGAAATCCACGGACCTTATGTACGACTGTGCCCTGATCTCCCAGCGCAGTTTTTAGTGCTTCTGTGAAATCCTTCTGATTTTTGGAATCTTCGCCTAACTCTAGCAAGACAAAGCCAGCTCTCGTCTGGCGAATAGCCTTTGCCACAGTATTTGTATATTCCTGGTTTAACATTTCCCCCGATTTCTCCTAGGACCTGCGCATACGTTTTCCCTTCAGCTGGTTTTATGATAATGGCTTCCGTTCGTGCCTTTATTCGTCTCCCTTTCTTTCTCTGGACCTTCTTTTCCTGATCCTCAGCATGTATTTGCTTTTCAGCCTTATCAGCTTTCTTCCTGCGCCTTGGCACTTTCGTCCACGTGGAAGGTAACGCTATGTCTTTTATCTTTTCGCCAATTAGATTTGCACTGTGATTCTCTGCCGGACTCAAAGCTACTCGTTTGGTAGACGTTCGCCTCGGCGTGCTGTGGCTTCTATATGTCTGTTGCTTCGCTGTGCTTGTCATCTTGAGTTGAGCACATTTTAGCGGTGTTCTCTCGTGTTGAATAACCTCTATGACTTCAATCAACTTTGGGATGCCATTCTTGATGTCCTTGTTCACATTCTTCTGTTTGTCTGCTACCTGAGCCATAATAAGCAATAGTTGTCGCATTTTTGTGAGAATCTTCTCGATTCTTGCTTACGGTGTCAGACTTACCTCTTCTGTCTTTTCATTCGCCTGAGGGTTGGAAATAGTTACATTTTCCATAAAAAATCTTCACCAGTGCATCGTGCGTGAAGGGGCCAGCCGAAATAGCAGGGAACGGGTATACCCTCAGACCTAAGTGCTACCCCAGTTCCCTAGGGCCCAGCCTTCGTTTAACCAGTCCCGAAAAGCACGGACGGACTGGAACTCGCCCGGGGCACTGCAGATTCCGCTTTCTGCAGTCAACATTCACTACCTGATCAAGGCCCAAAGGGGCTGGCTTCTGATCCCATGCCTCGGCTAACACGTCGGCAGTGCAAGCACACATCAGCATCTCGCCACTTCAGCGGGTTAGGCAAACGTGCTTCGGAGCACTCCCAGTGGGCCGCAGCTGGGAACAATCGTGGTTTTTTCGCGGTGTGTCCTTTAACCAGTGTGTTTGGTCCACGGGGCGTCTTTTATTTTCACCCTACCCTCTGTTTCCAGCGAGCGTTCCCACATCCGCCGCCTGGGGACGCGCTAAGTAGGGTATCACCTGCCCTCCAATACAGACAACTGCAGTGATACTTTGGAAAAGTAATGGTACTGCTGTCTACAAGGTTGTTATTAACATTTTTTTTATATGTCATCGGGTAATATAATAAAAAATTAAGGAATTTATCTGAGCTAGCAGGTATCTTCTACTAGTTGGTTTCCAAACTATCACAATCGTGAATGATTGTAATCGTAAATTTCAACTTATTAATGTAATTATTAAATAATTTTACAGTTTTGTGAACTTCAGCTTTTCAAAATACGGTTAAAACATCATCAATATAACGGAAATAGAATGAAGGTTCGCATTTAAGTTTGAATAGGTATTATTGTCCTAGTTTGTCCATGACGATTTCTGCAACCGTTTTGGTTTTAATTTTATCGTAACGTTTTTTATTGCATGGTGTGCTTACTCAATTTGAACTTTGATCAATAAATAAAGTATGTCAAATGAAAGGACTATAAAGTCTTGAGGGATTTTAAAATTTTGATTTCGTTGAAAAAATTCAAAACTACATTGTTTACACGAGAAGTATGAGTAATGATGCTGTCATATATTTTTTTACTGACTTAAATAAAAAAAAAGGAAAAGTTAGGTCAACTTTCAATAATTTTCTAATAGCTTGGAGTGCAAAAAGTAGAAGATAAAACTTTCATGTCAAAATAGAGCTTAACTAGTCTGCTTTAATTTTCAACTGAGGTTTTACCTTGCATTTATAGGAATTTTATCACTGCGCGATGTTCTAATTTTTCCTTACGCGTGAAATACGAGACGAACTATTTAGGAGTCTGAATTGTTTTTCAGTGTGTTCTTTATTGTATTTTCTTCTTTGCTGTTATGGAACTACTTTATTTACTTTTGTTTCAATATCTTCAGAGAATCATAATCTAAGGGTTGATAACTGGTTGCACTTAATAGAATTGTAAGGAATTTGTTATTGTAGTCAGCATGTTACACAACCACCGTGGCATTCCCTTTACCCGCTCTTGTAATTAAAATATTTTGATTTTCTTTTAGAAACATTCTACTAGATAATTTGTTGTTTGATGAACGTAAACCGAATTTTTTTCGAAAGCTAACGGTTTCTTTATCGACTTCAGCTATTTTAATATCAGTTCTGTTAAGAAGTTATTTGGCATTTGAAAAATCATTCTGAAAATTAATCGTATGTGTAGAAAAAGAACTATTTTCCTGAATATTATTTTACTGTTATTTGCTTGTTTTTTCTATTGTTGTTATTTTCCTCCGTAAAGTACGAAAACTAGGTAACCGTGATCATTTTTCACAATTTTCTTAAAGCGCTTTATAAACAAATAGCTTGAATTCTTATTTTTTTTTCAAAATTGCTGACTTTTCCCTGAATTTTGTTTTATCATAAAAAAATTCCCTGGTTTTGTCTTCGTTTTCTCAATCAAAAACATAATGAAGCGGTTTTTACGCTTTTCCAAGTTCGTAAAAAACAGTTTTTGAAAAGTCATATATTTACTTATTTCGGTTCGTAAAGATAAGTTTTGTAACTCGACGCACCAGATACGATTTTTTCTTAGTAAATGTTTTGAGAGGTTTTATCGGTTTAAGGGCAGCATAAAATGATGTACTTCCCTACATCGAACACACGAAAATAATTTTCGATTTCCCAATAGACTGCATCCAACATTTATCATGCAACTTCTGTTCATTTTATTTTAAGAAAAAAGGAAAATTTTCTCCAAAAAGGCAATTAAACGGAGATTTTAATTATTATTAAAAAAGTTTATGTCAGATCGGTATGTCATCAATATTCTGAAATATTCTGAATATTCATGTTTTTTAATAATTGTTGTGCAAACAAAATTTTAATAACTTTGTAAATGAAGAATTTTTTCAAATGTATTTTTATCAGTTCACAGAATTATATTCCTTACTCGAATAAAAAATTGTCTATGATATTAGGTTTAATACCGAATCCAGAGATGTTAAAATTATTTATCTATTTAAGAGCAGATTTATATTTCTATTTTTAATTCATACATGAATATTAAGTTGAGAAGCCTAATAATATATTTTTTGCTAAAAACCTTTTTTGGTTAACATATGTAATTTTTACAGGCGCGAGTGAATTATAAATAATTGTTTAAATAATTGCAAACCGTCTACCACAAAAATACCAATAGTAACGTTTAGCAGCGTCATTATTACATAACATAGTAACAGTTCCAGATTTACAGGAAAGGAAATTAATTAAAAAAAACTAAAATTATTTAAATAATTAGGTTTGACAATTAATTATCTCAAAATTTTTAATTACTATTCTTAAAATTCTACTAATTCAAATTTAAGCACAAAATTAAAAGTTACGAAAGAAAAAAAATTAAACCTTTAGTTTCAAAAATTATATTCTTTTACTTGAATTATTTATTGCTTTAATGAGCAAACAGTTGACGAACAGGTTAAAGTTTTAGAAAAAACTGCAACTATCTAGCAATAATGAAGAAGGACATAATTATTAACAAAAATAATTTGTACGTGTTGGAGCTTATCGTTATCATATAGCCGCCTATAGGCATAGACAAATATAGCCTCAGGGACTTATCCATGAGAGTTGAGCTTCAAGGTTTTGACCTTAACTTTTGACTGGACCCGTAACACTCGCCTAAAGGAACAAGGACTCGTCATCCTGGTGTCAGCCGACAGGACGTCATCAACATTTCACCAAAAAATTTGCAGAAATTATTATCCCTTTTGCATGTAACCTTTTTTTCTGTTTCTGAATATTCATTTCTTCTCATTTGACATATTTGACTCACTGGATTACAGATCTATTCTTCCACCTGTTTCACGTGTACTGAAAATAAACATAAAAGTCATGCCGAGATAATTTTTTACTCATTTTTTCGAACAGTCAGAATAATTATTTTTGTTAAATTTAATTAATTATCAAGAGAATCCAAATGAAAAAAGGCAAATAGTTTAAAATTTGAGAAAAACCTGAAGCTTTCTTAAATTATTCAAATGGAATATTATTGTAAACTATAATTTGTTTAAACAATTTTTTTTCTTGTATTTTCTCGCTACCCAATTCAGTACAGTATGGTTAAATATATTTTGATCAAATTTTCGGGGCAACTAGCCAAGCTATATCAAAAAATATTTTACACTCAATATGAATTTCGGGGATACGAGATTATATCAGAAACACAATAAATTTTAGGGATTTCTCTGAAGTTAGAAAGAAACACTGCAAACAATTGAGAATTGCAATTATCCAACAGCAAATGTTTTTATCCGTCTCGTGATAAAAATTATCTACCGTTGAATAATAGTAAATTTAAATTGTTTGCAGCGTTTTTATCCAAATAAATAAAAAAAGTAAATTTATTTAAAAACATGCATTCTGGTCATGCTTATGGCACAGAATCGTGTCGAGACGAAGAACCTTGTTTTTCAAGGAATTTCAGACGAACCATATTTTACCGACAAAACGAACTTTTTTATGGCCAAGTTATGAGCATTATAATTTTGAATTTGGCGACGCAAGTTATAAAAAATTTGTTCAAGTATCATATTAAGGTTTTGTAGTATCTAAACCAGAAAACGTGAAAAAAATATAGAATGGTTTTTAAAAAATTTGAAGCCGCAATTTTCTTAACAAGGTGATTGCTTTATTTTTTTTTGATATTGTTATAATTTAGTACTATAATCGTACATTTATTCAAAGAAAGTTTATATTATGTGCGCATTTTGGAAAAGAGAAAATTAAATATATTTTTATAAAAAATAAAATTTTTAATTTTTTTGAATAAAATGCGAGATATGAAAAAGTTGAGAGCGAAATTGTTTCACGTCACAACTTAAAAAAAAGTATGTTAACACTTTTTGACCTTGCGTTATTTTCTCGAAATTTTCACTACACTATTAATAAAGTCAGTTTTAATTTTATTTTTCTAAAAAATACAATTTTTTAGCAATTTGTAAGCATATTGTTTTGAACTTGTAGATTTACATATTACATTTTTTTTCACCAAATGTTAGACAATTTTATTGTTTTAGGAAGAACACAATAAAATATAACTGACTTTATTAATATTTTAGGAAAAATTTCAAAAAACTCGCAAAATAGAGAAAAGCTATCAGAAAAAGAAAAAAATATTAACCATAAGAAACAATGTCGATAAGAATAAGGTGAACTAGAACAATTATTGTCACTGAATAATTATTCTGACGCAGATTACTGTTTGCTATCTTATTTTTAACACAAGGCATTTTCCGTGAATGTGAACAAATTGAAAGGCATCATTTTATATGGAGGTACAATATGTGAAAAATTCTATTCATACCAATCATTTATTAGATAATTTTCTTAAATTTTTTACACAAAAATGTATTATTTGAAAATGGTTTATTCCAGTACCTGCCATTAAAGGGAAATGACTGGAAAAAGATTCTCATACAATCGACTGCATACAATTTTAAGTACTGAATAAACGAATATTAAATATAATTATTTGTTTTTTTAATTGTTGTTCAACTATTTAAACCAATCAACATTTTTTTTAATTAAATGAGGTTAGTTTGTAGAAAACCTGCTGGCCGGAAAAATAAGCCATTTTACCTGCTGAAATTATCTACATGCCTCCTCTTTAAGTTGCTGCTAAAATGCCTTAATATTAAAAATATTATTGCTTTACATATTTTTAAATCACATGGCCAGTACAATTATCAGTCGAAATTTTTCTGCTTTTTTGAACTAAATTTGACCCTAGGGAAAAATCAAGGGAAAAAAATATATTAATTAAACACTATACAGGGAAATAGTTCCTATTTTCAGACTTTGAATTTTTAAAACAATCAACTCGGAATATATACACACACGGATGGCTGAGAGAAAGTGTGCGGGGTGCGGTTTTCACTTAAACTTGACTCTTTACATTATGAGTGGACCTTTGTCCAAGAAGTTACGTCGAATGTCAGCTTTAAAACCGGCAGTTGTTCTAGTCTAGGGTTTACTGTAATATGTTTAATTTGGAATGCTATGACAAGTTATATTACAAAAAACTGGCTACAACGCTTCAATCTCGTATGCCACAAATCTCGTTTGTTACTTTTAAGAATATATTTATTGTATCTCTAATTACACTCGACTGAGAGATTGCACACAAATTGCAAGTGAGAGCGTGAATATTAAGGAGTAATTCCTAGAACTGCTGGCCTCGTGTTTCCTCGGGATGTGGCGATATGCGAAAAAAGAAAGGCTGTTTACTGCTACGTAAAAAACAAGCAGAAGAGATGCACTCTCCGCGCTTTACTTGCAAAATGTTACGACATACCTGGCAATTAAGGGAAGGTCATACCCAGGCTAGGTCGACTTGCATGGAAGGCGTTGACCACTTATATTAACGGTGGCACCATCTAAAAGTAAGTCGTCAACTAAAATGTACTAATGTGTTAGTGTACGTATGTGTTTACTTTATTTGAATGTGTGTGCGAATTCAAACTACAGAATATAAAGAAATTAATTCAAAATTTGACAAATTTAAATCAAAAAATGTGCAATACTGTTTCGTGCAATATTGTTCGGGATAAATTTGTACAATTCTGCATTAATTTTTATAAATGAAGCAATATATGAAACATGAAATGTAAGTTTTTTTATGACATTTTATTCATTGTAAAATCGAAAAGAATAAGATCATTGATTTCATTCGTACAATATGCAATATTTTATGATATGTGCGAGAAATTGAACGATATTATCATTAACATTGTTTTCAAATTAGTGAATACGGCTATTGAGATATTAAGTTTATCTTTCTTTTACCACTGAAAATTATTACAAGAAATTATGAAAGAGAACTGATGACGAATGTTTAATAATATTCACTTAACAATAATAATTATGCACACCTTATTTTCTTTCTCTTGAGGTAAACTTTTCAATTCTTATTTAATCCTAATATTGTACAGGTTTTCAAAATAATTTTAAGTGTTGTAAAATGAAATTTAAAAGTCATTGAAAGTATAAATACATGTTTTTTCCAAGAATTTGTAAGGATTTTAAGGTTATTTCAAAGGATCTGAATACAATTGTAAAATGTAAATTTATTGACTTTTGAACTGCTCATTTTAATTCCACTGATTTTCACTACACGACTTGAGACAACTTGAGGAACTTAAGACACGCACCGACTTCCCGACTGTTATTGACGACGATATCATAACCTCACAAAACCTCATATCCTCACAAAATAGCGGGCACGAAAATATTTGAACAAAATTATACCCCCACTTCTGACTCTACAGTGGTGCAATCTAAAAGTAGGTGGTCAACTACAAAAGTATAAGTAGTCAACGCCTGGTTATACCGCATCCCAGCCTATTTAAGGTGTTCGCAAAAGAAAATACGTTTACAGTATGCTGTAAAAGGTTCACGCATGAACCGTTCGTGCACACATACAGAGCGCCAAGCAATCGCCTGCGATCTGTCGAGCTGCTGTGTTGTCAGCTGGTTACATACCGCTCCCCTATCAGATCGTCGCTCAAAGAGCAGAAGCTTGTGACGTTTCTGATATTGTCGTTTTTACGGAAAAAGAACGGTACGTAACCAGCTGGCACCGCAGCAGTGCGAAAGACTGCATGCGATTGTTGGGCCCTCTGCCCATGTGCACGAATGGCTCGTGCATGAGCTATTTCCTGAATAGTGCACACATCTTTTCTTGTACGAACACCCTTACGTTTGGAGATCTCTGAGATATGCGGCAAGGAATGCCCGAACCCGGATGTAAATCTGACTGAACCCTACGGGTTTGGGTTTGCAGATATTTTTCTCACCCCTGCACAGCTAAAATGTAGTTAACGCTTTATTTTTTTTCATAGCAGCAAAGTGCAAAATTTACAAACTTTAAAATCAATTATTTAGCATTTTCACGAAATAGGAGCAACTTCTAGTTGAAGAATATTTTATAAGGTGTAAAATTGACGTTAATGTCTTTTTAGGCTGGTCGATTTAAGTCCCGTAGTATTGCACTTAAAAACCTATGGAACTGTGTCCCTTTATTTAAGCTGTATGTCCCTGATTCAATATATATATATACCGGGACATCCCCGTACAGACAGAACAAAATTCAACTTTTAACAAAAAAGCTTTTTACATATTGTGCTAAAAGCTTCTTAAGCTGGAGATGTAACGTGTTTCTGTAACGGGTAAATTCTAAAACATGTGAAACCTCCACGTGGTGCAGAATGGGTATAGTTGAAACCACTTCAACTGAATTTAAAGCGTTTCTCACCGTGCATTAAGCGAGTTCAATTTTAATTTATTCAAAATGTATCTGATGCTATAGCATTGTTTAATTACGATAAGTTTACAAATTCGAAAGTGTACAGAACACACATAAAAACTCTTTAGGGTTTTTTAAATTTCACCATTAAAATCTCTTAACATTTATTCCAAGATGTTTACTTAAACCTAAACTTACTCTCATGAAGCTGATTAACAAAGAATTTTGCGTTAAACGGTCACCGGGGTCGAATTCAGCGACCTCAAAAACATAAGGTACACCTAGCCCCTCTTATGTTGCAGGTCCTGTGTTATTATTATATAAACACTAAATCTTTAAAAACATATTAATAATAAGTTTAGGTTCTAAAAAATTATTAAAACTAATGCATAGTTGAATAATTAATTTTAAAGTGTACACTCAGAAAAAGAATTGAATAGTGGGACCTGAGAATTAGATGTGTTATCCAATTTAGTTGGATTCTGCAGCACTATCCTATTATTTGGCTAAGACAACTACTTTTATTGGATAAGTTAAATTAGCTGTGAAGTTGAACTGAGGAGGATCGCTGTTACTATAAATTAGGCCCCTCATCCAAATATATCGGAACATGCTGCTATCACCTTGGTTAGGACATCCAATTTAAATGTACCTATATCTATTTATATTGTATTGTACCTATATTTTTGTTTGATACTAGGACCATATACTTGGATGCATGGGATATGCTGCAGGAGTTTTATCTAAAGAAAATCAAAAATCTGAAAGCTTCTCTTAAAAAATGCAAATTTATTCAAAAATTATTTTTTTTTTAAGACAAGAACATTTTTTTGTACATTATTATTCAATTTTCGCAAAAACTGTACTCCAGTAAACCCAGCTATACATCATAGCCACGAAATAAGTCGAGTTACTAATGAGATCAGGATGTTATAAGTTAATCCAATACGATGCTTAAAACCTTCTGCGATGATGCTAAAGGTATACAAATACGAGCGGCCGTAAGCATTTGAGAGACAAAAGTGAGCCCTTGATGCTTTCTTACAGCTACCATCTGCCACTTTACAGATTCTTGTCGCTTTCTGTCTTATGGTGTGTTCAAGATGTTTAGTGCATCTTGCGTGTACAATGCCTGTAGCCGAAATCACAATTGGATGAATAGATTCATGATTTACATTCCTTCATATGGTCTTTACTTAATATCTTAAACTCGCTATACTTGTGAATCTTGGTTCTATAGGTTGATTGCAAATTTCAGTTAAGTGGACAAGCAATGTCGATGATGTAGAATCTTTCACCTTTTTTTCTCGCATCACAATGTCAGGTCGATTTGCCCAGATGTAATATTCCGTTTGGATAGTAACATACCAATGTAAGATGTGATTTCCGCTTTCTAAAACGGGCGTTGGATTGTATGAATAGAAAGGCGTCCACTCTTTTAAGGGGGGGGGGGGGGGGGGAACGTTAATTCGTGCAAAAAAAGGCACATTTTTGCGAATTTTTTTTTACGACACAATTAAAATCCATTTATTGAAAC
>JAAAKG020144840.1:0-11027 GCA_010014905.2 Druon quercuslanigerum
AACGACAAGTTGATTATTGCGATGTAAATTGATTTTTCCCTCGATCAACGCGTTTAGTGAGCATCCCCTCTCCTGCGTCTACTGGGTTGAGACGGACCGAGCGTAAAGGCAGTTCGGCAATCCGGTGCCTCAATTTACAGAATGAATCCCTCACTAAGTGTGCAGTAGTACGAGTGTTTTAAACTAATATATTGATGCCATTCTTTTAACCTTAACAGCTCAATCTTTTACTCGTATATTGCAAATTTTGTCCAAATGAATTATAGTCTGCCAAGTCTTATCTATCCCCGATACAGGATAATGATTAAAATAATTAAAAATTTTCAGTTGCAACTTTCACGCAGTAAAAACATAGCTGTAATAAAGCTGTGAAGTGCAAATTGCGGAGCGACAAAAAGTACAAAATTATCACCAAAAATACGTCATGCTTCAGTTCAGTTTTAATTTCTGCGTCAGAAGATTTAAAAAAATAATAATTGTCCCATACAAATCTAGTGCATCAGAAATGAAACTCAAAGAAATCGGTATAAAGGCATAAATACAAAACATGTTCTCAAAATTATCGTTGGTTAAGTGCGCTCAACCAACATAAACGATCTTAAACACGCAGTAGTCAAATCACTATTGTTTTGCGATTTTTGCGGTTACAATACGAATACAAAAATCTAGGCAAGTAACTGCAAATAATTTTTTAAAATTTGCGCTAATCTAAGTGCTTTCAATCAACACAAATATTTTTGCGGTCCTTAAGCGAATGAAAAAACACGCTTTTCAAAGCATATTACTTTTTGCCATCTAAATTAATAAAAACGTACATGAAACATTAAACTCCAGGAAATTTCTAATGTCGGTTGAAAAAAATCTTGTTTACTCTCATTCGATATCGAGATAAGTTACTTTTCTTGAATACAGAGTGTATTTACTTGTGTCATAGTAGGATTGAGAAGGTATTGATTGATTACTATTTTTAGTACTTTTAGTATTTCACGTTCCTTTTTGAAAAATTTGTAAACTGATTTTATTTTCTTACTTTATGTTAAGAAATGCGTTGTGTCATTAATAAAGAAAATAATTATATGTGACTTTCCGGAAAAAGGGACTATTGTGACCACAAAGCGAATATGAAAAGTAGCTTGTCAAAGCACATTACTTTACGTCACTCGCATATATCGAAAACAAGACAAAATTGCAACAAATTTTCGCAAAATCTTCCTTGCATTACATGGAATGTTTATATGTTAAATTACTGTTTCTTGAAAATTACTACATAATACTCAGTTGTACTTTTGGAATGTCTCGAAACAGTAAATTGACATCTCTTCGATATGGACATCATGTACTATTCTTAAATATAGAAATTGTTATGAAGCGTTGTGTTTTTTGGAATTAATTCAATATTAGAGGGTATGGATTGATGGCCATTTTTAGGAAATATCATTTCTAAAATCATCACATAACATGCTCAACAAAACGATTTTGTTAAATGAAAAAAATTTTGTTTTGTTTTGAAAAAACTCTTATTTCTATAACATTCGATTTTACTTTCGGCGAAGATTTCGAAAAATTAAATTTACTCTCCTTCTATATCGACTTAGATTAATTTTTTAAATACGAAATGTATTTTTATACGGTTTCCTAATTTGTAAAAATTATGTAAGAGAGGTTAGGGATTAACAATTTCTTTCCGACTTACTTGCAAATCTCAATATTCAATCATAAACCAATGTATTATATTTTGAGTGAATAAAAAAAGGATTTTGCTGCAATTCAATTTATTTTTAAACCTAATAATAATTTGATGCTTACTACATAAGGCTTTTGCGATTAAACATTTTCTTCATCTTGTAATAAGTAAGGCAAAAGTACATCTAGAAATAAAATGCAAAAAAACCATACTAAGTGTACATGAGATATATGTGTTTTAAACTGATATATTCATGAAATTATTTTATTCTTAATGCCTCAATCTTTTATAATGGAAATTCTGTCCAAATAAAATATAGTTTGCCTTGAGCTATTAATTAAATACATATATACATCTGATACAGGAAAAGAATTTAAATCATATAAAAGTACTAATTATAAATTTCATCTTATAATCTTCTAGATCAACAGAATGCCAAGAGTGAATCGAAGAAATTGACAGACAGGCCAGATGTTACTGAAGTTTGTTTTGAAAATTATTCTTATGCTGATACTTCCATTAAAATGGAATACGACATTGCCGAATCTTTGTTAATTAAGGAGGAAATAATGGAAGGTATGCACAGAGTTGTAATCAAAATATCTTAACTAAAATTTTAAAATAATAAATTTATTGTAAATCATGTTTTGTTCAATTTTCAGATCAGGATACTTACTCGAATGAAGTTGCACCCCCAAAATGCAATACGAAATTGGAGACAGAAGAGTGTACTTCATATCTAAGAGAAACTACTATTCCTGCTGATAATAAAAAAATGCGGAGCAGAAGGAAGCGGAAAATTCAGAAATCAAGCCAGGAACCAGAAAAAAAGTACAAGTGCGGAAAGTGTGCCCACAGCTATGTATCGAAAGCAAATTTGTATCGTCATAAAAAATTCGAGTGCAACGTCGAGCCACAGTTCAGTTGTGAATTCTGCGGCAGAAGATTTACCCAGAAAACTAGCCTGAAGTATCATGTAAATCGTTTGCATCATAAAATAAACACAAAGACGTCAGTAATTAAGCATAAGTGCGACCAATGTTCGCGAAGTTACAACTGGTCAAGTGATTTACATCGACATAAACGTTTAGAACATGCACCAGTCAAACCACAATTTATTTGCGATGTTTGTGGACGTAAATTTAATCAAAAACGAAGCTTGTTAAGCCATATTATTGCCTGCCATCTAAAATAATTTGAAAAACTCTTGTTTGTATAACACTCCGTTTTAGTTCTGGCGAAGGTTTCCAAAAATTTAATTTACTCTTCTCTGATATCGAGACAGTTTATTTTTTTCAAAATAGAGAATTTATTATTATACGCTTTCCTAATTTGGGGAAGATAGGTAAGAGATGTTATGGATTGATTATAGTTTCCTTTCGATTTACTAGCAATTGTTATTGATAAATCGTAAATGGATTTATTTTATTTTGAGTTAATAAAAAATGTTATCCTGAAGTTCAGACTTTAGTTTAGTTTAATTTTTAGTTCAATAATGTTTTGTGCAATTTTAAGATTTTTATGCTGATGTATTTATGATTATCTTCAAATACAATTTTTTACATCCACAGAAATCCAGGAATGTCTACAATAAATTTAGAGACAGACCAGATGGTCAGTTTTATTCTTCTGAAACTACTCAAGTTTCCTCTGAAGAAAATTCTGGTCTTAAGACTTGAGTTAAATACGAAATATGCAGAAACATTTAAAATAAAGGATCAAATCAACCATGGTATGACTAGATTTGTAATCAAAGTAACTTAACTGCAACTATAAAATAAGTAAATTCAAAATGCGTATTTTAAAGTTTTTAGATCAAATGATTATAGGCCACAAATATAATAAAGCATATTAGATAAAGCTGCTTGCCGTACAAATGAAATATAGTTTGCCATAGGTTATTATTGTAATGTTATTTCATGCGGGTTATTTAATATCTATCTGATAAAGCATAAGGGATTAAATCATCGAAAATTACTAATTGTAAATTTATCTTATAATTTTTCAGCTCCACAGAATGCCAAGAGTAAATCGAAGAAATGTTCAGAAAGACCAGATGTTGGGCCATTTTCTTACATTGACATTTGTTTTAAAAATAATTCTTCTGCCGATACTTTAACTAAAATTGAATGCGACTTGGACAAATCTTTGGATATCAAGGAAGAAATTATAGAAGGTATAAGCAGACCTTTCACCCAAATATCTTTACTAAAACTATAAACTACTAAATTGTAAATTAAGTTTTGTTTCATTTTCAGATCAGGCAACTTGCTCGAAGGATATTTTGACTGCTAAAGAACAAATGCGAACCATAAGGAAACGGAATATTCAGAAATCAAAGCAGGAACCCGAAAAGAAGTACAAATGCGAAATGTGTGCTCACAGGTATGTATCGAAAGCAAATTTGTATCGTCATACAAAATTCGAATGCAACGTTGAGCCACAGTTCAGTTGTGAATTCTGCGGCAGAAAATTTACCCAAAAAACTAGCTTGAAAGTCCATCTAGACCGCTTGCACCAGATAAAAATTACAGAGAAGTCTATAATTAAGTATAAATGCGACCAATGTTCACGAAGCTACAGTTGGCCAAAATCTTTGACTCAACATAAACGTTTGGAACATGCACCAGTCAAACCACAATTTATTTGCGATTATTGTGGTCACGAAACTAATCAGAAAAGTAACTTTGTAAGCCATATTATTGCGCGCCATATGAAATAATAATAACGTACATGAAACATTATTCGCCAGGAAGTTTGTAACATTTCTTCAAAAACTCTCGTTTGTATAATACACCGTTTTACTTGTTGCGAAGTTTTAGAAAAATTAAATTTACTTTTCTTCTATATCGACTTAGGTAACTTTATTTGAATATAGAATTATTATTATACATTTGGCTAATTTTGGAAAATTAGGTAAGAAATGGTGTCGATTGATTAACAGTTTTCTTCCAAATTGCTAGCAATTATTAACACTAAATTATAAACCAATATATTCTATGCTGAGTTTAAGGAAAAAAGCAATTTGCTGCAAATCAGATACTCTCTTTTAACTGAATAATAATCTCATGTTTAATGAATGACGCTTCTTAGAATGGCCATTTTCTGAATCCTGTAATAATTAGTGCGGGAGTATATCTACACTGTTAGAAAAATCTGTATTAAATTTAATACAAACGTATATAAAGACATTTGCATAAACGGTATTGAACTTTAATATACAGGTCGGTATAGCAGCGCGTGCTTGAAATCTCAAAGTCCAATGTTCGCAATTAAAGAAATAATCTAGAATTCAACGATTGAATTGTTTTTTATGATTAAAGTGCAACGTACTGGTGCAACTTTTTCCAAAATTTGCCCGGTATGGTAGAAAGTTAATTTGAGTACAGTTAACTGTACTAAAATTATTTTGTTTTTGTCCAAATGAAAGTATCTGAGTGATTATCATAAATGTAAATTGAGATATTAGTTTTAATATACATTGGTATTTTAAATTTAATACTATTTTTAAAAGTGTAGAAATGACATTACAAAAAAAAACATATTAAGTGTACATGAGATACATGTATTTTAACTGATATATTTATGACCTTATTTTAGTCTGAATATCTCTATCTTTTGTAATGCAAATTCTGTCCAAATAAAATATAGCTTGCTGTGGGTTATTATTGTGATGTTATTTTGCATGGGTTATTAGTTAAATATATATCTGTTACAAGATAAAGATTTAAATAATCGAAAATTAGTAATTGTAAATTTCATCTTATAATTCTCTAGTTCAAGAGAATGTTAATAGTCAATGGAAGATTTTAACAGAAAGACCTAATGTTGGGCTATATTCTGGTATTAAAATTTGTTTTAAAAATTTTTGTATGCCAAGAGTTTATCTAAGTTTTGAATCCGATATTAAAAAATCTTTGGATGTCAAGGAAGAAATCATAGAAGGTATGAAAATACTTGTAATCAAAGTATCTGAACTATAATTATAAAGTTATAATTTGCAAATTATGTTTTGTTTAATTTTCAGATCAGGAAACTTGTTCGAAGGAAGTTGTACGCCGAAAATGTAATAAAAAATTAGAGTGAGAAGAGTGTACTTCATTTTTAGGAGAAGCTAATATTTTGGTAGAAAACAGATGCAGTGCGGAAAGTGTGACTACAACTATGTATCGAAAGCAAATTTGTATCGCCATACAACATTCGAAAGCGACGTCAAGCAACGCTTTAGTTGTGAATTCCGCGGCAGAACATTTGCCTAGAATTTACAATTTAACAAACAACAATTTACTTGCGTATTGTGTAAACGTTAATTTAATCAAACGCAAAACTTGTCCAACCATATTATTGCCCTTCATCTGAAATAATTTAAAAAAACTCTTGTTTATATAATACTCCCTTTTACTTCTGGCGAAGGTTTCAAAAAATTTAAGTTACTTTTCTTCGATATCGACTTAGATTAGTTTTTTTAAGTAAAGAATTTATTATTATACCTTTTCATAATTTGGAAAAATGACTTCATAGAGGTTATGGATTTTTAAACAATTTCCTTCCAAATTATTCGCAATTTTTAATACTGAATCATAAATCGATGTATTTTATTTTGAGTTAATAAAAAGCATTTTCTGTAATCTATATACTTTCTTTTAACTTCAGAGAAATGTCATTTTTACTGCATGACGCTTTTGTGATTAACCATGTTCTTAATCCTGTACTAAGTAGTGCAGGAGCACATCTAGAAATAAAATTACAAAAACCGTGCTAAGTGTATATGAGATACACGTATTTTAAACTGATATATTCACGGCATTATTTTATTCATGCTTCAATCTTTTATAATGCAAATTCTTTCCAATTAAAATATAGTTTTTCATGGGTTATTAATTATATATATCTCTCTCTGATACAGGATAATGATATAAATAATCGAAAATTACTAATTTTAAATTTAATCTTATCACTTTCTAGATCAACAGAATGCCAAGAGTGAATCGAAGAAATTAAGAGAAAGACCAGGTATTGGGCCATATTCTCGTACTGACGTTTGTTTTGAAAATAACTCTTATTCCAAGACTTCAACTGGAATTGACTGCGGCAATGATGAATTTGTGGAAATTAAGGAAGAAATTATTGAGGTTGAATATAGCATTGATGAAGCTTTGGATATTGATAAAGAAATTATAACAGGTATGAGCAGACTCTTGATCAAAATATCTTAACTAAAATCATAAACTCATAAAGTGTAAACCATGTTTTGTTCAATTATAAGATTTTTATACTGATATATTTATGACGTTCTTTAAATATAATTTGTTAGATCAACAGAATTCCAAGAGTGAGTCGAATAAATCCAGAGAAAGGCCAGGTGATGCATCGTTTACTTGTACAAAAACTCACATCTCTTCTGAAGATAATTCTGGTGCCAAGACTTTAGTTAAATACATCGACGACACATTGGAAATAAAAGATCAAATCATCAATGGTATGACAATATTTGTAACAAGATTAACTTAACTGAAACTGTTAAATAAGTAAATTCAAATTGCGCTTTTGCACGCTTGCAGATCCAATGGTTACATGTCAGAAATATAAAAAAGCATATGAGATAAAATTGTTTGCCGTAAAAATAAAATATTAGTTTGCAATGGGTTATTATTATACTGTTATTTTGTCTGGCTTATTAATTAAACACACACACATACTCTGGTAGGCGAGACTAAGGTTAAATGTTGAATTTTCGAAAAATATTTTTTGTTGGAAGCCCTAAATCCCTAAACACGTCTATCTTGCAGGGAAATCTTTTATAATACGGTGCTTGTTTACACCAAACTTTCGTGTTTTTTCCTTTTTCCCAAACATCAATTTTTTAACATTAAGCCCCACGCTGAGGTAAAATTTTAATGGGTGGGACTTAATGCTAAAACGTGTTTCTAATCTATTAAAACGACTTTTTAATGTAAAGGATATGCCCGAGTAATAATTCTTTGACTTGGTTTTGAAAAGTCGAAAAAAGAAGAAAAAACCATTTAATATTCAGCCCTACCAATTTTTTAACATCTAACCTCACAGTATGCTTTTTGCTTCGACAACAGCCATAACAAAAATAACTAAAAATTTACAGAAAACAGTTTCAGATTCGTGTTCAGCGTACCCAAATTAGCAAAGATACCTAATTTTATATGAATATGTTTAAAAAGGTTATGCCAACGTCAATGTTTAGATAAATGTCACATAACCATGGACTGATTTCTGTTACAAAAATCCCTCTATGGTCAGAATTTCAGCTCTGTAACTGTTACCGCTTGGAAGATAATGTATATTTAAAGTTTTGATAATTTAACAGTTATCCCCAGTCACCCTACAGGATACGGATTTGAATCATTAAAAATTATTAACTGTAAATTTCGTCTTATAACCTTCTAGATGCACAGAAGGCCAAGAGTGAATCGAAGAAACTAATAGTAAGACCAGATGTTGGGGCATATTCTTATACTGATATTTGTTTTAAAAATATTTCTTCTGCTGACACTTTCACTAAAATTGAATACGACATTGACAAATCTTTGGATATCAAGGAAGAAATTATGGAAGGTATGAGCAGACTTGTAATCAAAATATTGTAACTAAAACTGTAAACAAATACATGGTAAATTATGTTTTGTTCCATTTTCAGATCAGGCTACTTGCTCGCAGCAATTTGCACACCAAACAAGTAGGGAAAAATGGGTGGCAGAAGAGTATACTTCAGATTTAAGAACAGCTAATATTTCGGCATTTTACGAACAAATGCGGAACAGAAGCAAGCAGAAAATTCAGAAATCAAATCAGGAATATAAAAAGAAGTACAAATGCGGAAAGTGTGACCACAGCTATGTATCGCAAGCAAATTTATATCGTCATACAAAATTCGAATGCAACGTCGAGCCACAGTTCACTTGTGAATTCTGCGGCAGAAGATTTAAACAGAAAACTAGCTTAAAGGTCCACCTAGATCGCTTGCATCATTTAAAAATTACACAGAAGTCGTTAACTAAGTATAAATGCGACAAATGTTCGCGAAGTTACAGTTGGTCCACAAGTTTGAATCGACATAAACGTTCAGAACATGCGCCAGTCAAACCGCAATTTATTTGCGACTATTGTGGCCACAAAACTAATATGAAAAGTAACTTTGTAAGCCATATTGTTCGCCATATGAGATAATAATAACGTACATGAAGCATTGTATGTACGGAAATTTGTAACATTTGTTGAAAAAATTCTTGTTTGTATATTACTCCGTTTTAGTTCTGGCGAAGTTTTCGTAAAATTTAATTTACTTTTATTCGATTTCGAGTTAGTGAACATTTTTTAAACAGAGAATTTAATATACGTTTTGCTAATTTTAGAAAATTAGGTAAGAAGTGGTATCGATTGATTAACAGTTTCCTTCCGATTTGTTAGCAATTGTTAATACTAAATTATAAACCAATATGTTTTATTCTGAGTTAATGAAAAAAGCATTTTTCTGCAATTCAGATACTTAATTTTAACTGTCCATGTTTATTTCATGATGCTTTTTAGATTGACTATTTTCTTAATCCTGTAGTAAATGGTTCGAGAGTTTATCTAGAAATAAAATTACAAAAACACTATACTAAGCGTACATGAGATACATGTATTTAAAACTGATATATTCACGATATTATTTTAATCTTAACATCTCTATGTTTTGTTATGCAAATTTTATCAAAATAAAATATAGTTTACTGTGGGTTATTATTATGATGGTATTTTGAATGGGTTAATAATTAAATATGTGGTACAGGATAAAGATTAAAATAATTGAAAATTACTTTTAATTAAATTTTCTAGTTCAAGAAAATGCGAAGGATAAATGAAAGATGTTAACAGGAAGACCAAATGTTTGGCCATATTCTGGTACTGACATGTGTTTTTAAATAATTTTTATGCTAAAACTTCAACCAAAATTGAATACGATAACGGTGAATCTTTGCATATCAAGAAAGAAATTATAAAAGCTATCAACAGATGTCTAATGAAATTATCTTAATCAAAATTATAAAATGATATTTTGCAATTTATGTTTCGTTTAATTTTCAGATCAGGAAACTTGTTCGAATGAAGTTTTATGCTTGCATCGGGATACAAAATAAATAATTTCGGTATTTCAGACACAATTGCGACCAATGTTCACGAAATTGCCAAGTCGAATCCTATTATTGCCCGCCATTTGAAATATTAAAAAAAAACTTTTGTTTGTATAATACTCCGTCTTACTGCTGGCAAAGGTTTCGAAAAATTGAATTTACTTTTATTCAATATCGATTTAAATCCATTTTTAAAGTAGAGAATTTATTGTTATGCGTTTTGATAATTAGGGAAAATTAGGTAAAAGAGGGTTTGGATTTTTTTAAAAGTTTCCCTCCGATTTATTTGCACTTGTTAATACTGAATCATAAACCAATGTATTTTATTGTCAGTTAATAAAAAAGCATTTTCTGCAATTATACTTTCTTTAACTTCATAGTAATTTCATGTTTACGGCATGACGCTTTTGTGATTAACAATTTTCCTACTCCTGTGCTCATTAGTGCAGGAGTACATTTTGAAATAAAATTACAAAAAACCATACTACGTGTTCATAAGGAATACGTATTTCAAACTTGTATCTTAATGGCATTATTTTATTCTTAATGCTTCAATTTTTATCATGCAAATTCTGTCCAAATAAAATACAGTTTGTCGTGGGTTATTAATTATATATGTCTGATATAGGATAAGGATATGAAAAATCGAAAATTACTAATTGTAAATTTATTCTTATAACTTTCTAGATCAACAGAATGCCAAGAGTGAATCGAAGAAATTAAGAGAAAGACCAGATTATAGGCCATATTCTTGTACTGACATTTCTTTTGAAAATAGTTCTTGTGTCAAGACTTCAACTGGAATTGAATACGACAATGATGAACCTTTGGAAATTAAGGAAGAAATTATCGAAATTGAATACAGCATTGATGAAACTTTGGATGCCAATGAAGGAACTATAGAGGGTATGAGCAAACTTTTAATCAAAATATCTTAACTAAAAATATTTTAATAAAAACTTCAAGTGCTCAAGAAACTTTTTTCGATAACTAAGAAAATTAAATAAAACAGAACACATACAATTATGCTTCTGACTGTGTACTGTATAGAAACAATAAATTAATCTCTTTTTATTGATTTCAACAAATATAATTTGTTTAATTATTAATTTTAGATGTTTAATTTTGTTTGTCTACTGGTCTATATCAATATTATTAAAATATTGATAAATCTTAAGATTGTGAAAAAAAATGTC
>JAAAKG020144841.1:0-11027 GCA_010014905.2 Druon quercuslanigerum
TAATGAAGGAGAAAGGGCGAGTGAAGGTGTAAAACTGAATGTAGCACCAAAGAAAGAATAAACTAACTAACTAACTAAGTATGATTTCTTTATAATTTTATAAATTTAAAATCGTTTCATAGGGAAATTTTTAATTATGCTTTGCATTAAAAAAATTATTTTATATGAACATTTTTAGAAGATTTTTTAATAATTTTTAAACAAAAAATAATTATTAGAAGATTTTTATGAATTTTGTAAGGTTGCATAAAAATAAAAAACTTTTCTTAGGATTCCTTAAAAAAATTTATTGGCTAATAAGGTTTTCGAATAAATTTTAAAATTTAAAGACTAAATTGAGTTCATGCAGAAGAATTTTGAAAAATTCATCTACGCTTACAGAAATTTAATTATTTGGCTTAAAAATGTAGCTCTATGGTTTTGTAAATTAGTCGGTCTTGTTTGACGACTCAACTCGTAAAAATTTGTCTGTCATGAAAAAGTGCATATTTTTAAAAACATAACTGATTTGAAATAAAGTTTTTTGATTAAAAATTCTATTTTCGAATTAGAAAGTCACACAATTTGGTAGCAAATTCGTCGCTTTTGATGAAAACATTCTTGATTATGGTTAAAAGTGAAACTTGTTCCATATACCTGTTCTAATTCTACGACTGTTCGCTTAGCTTTCTAAAATATTCGGAATATTAAAATTTCGTTGAGATTATTTTAGTGAGAATATTTATAATATTGGAAGTTTCAGAGAAATAGATAATAAAAATATTATGGCAATTTAAAAAATTTGAAACATTCTAATAATTATTTTGTTATTTTTTTATGACTGGATATGAATTCAATTGCTGTCAAATTGATTTAATTAGCTGATAATTAATTATTTATATGAGAATCTAGAAAATGGTGTAAGACTGTAACGCAAAATAATTATATATATATATATATATATATACGTTTTTCCAAAACTTTTGTTTTGTAATAGAATTTGACAAGAGATAAATATTTAAATGCTTGAGTAATTACTTAAGAAAATAACACTATAGAATCTGTTATCAAAATGATTATTATTCAACTTACAATAACTATATTAGGCATTAAGTACTTTTAATTTTAAAACCAAATTATCTATTTCTTTTGTTTATATCTGAGAGACATAGAAGCTTCAAATTAAAGCTTAAATAAAAGGATAATTGCAGATACAACGTTATTATATTTTAGTTATTTATGGACTTTGGAATAAAAATGCATGTTGTAATTTTTGAACATTAATAATATTTTCGGGACAAGAATCTAGATTTCGGAATGAGAATTATAATGTAATTTCCTCTTAAATTGTGGTTGAGAAGAATTTTATTTGTCTCGAAAAGAACATTTTTGCAGCAAACACCATCCTTTTTTAACAAACTTAACAGTTCTCATTATCAGCATCAGTATCAGTATCAGGATCAATATACTACGTCATTCAGCTCAAGAAAATTCCTATTATGCCTACGCTGTATAAAGTTTATTCTTATGTATTGCAATGAAATTCGCTTGGCCACATCTCGCTTACCTGCGTTATTTGTCAACCACCCTCCCAAACTGATATCCGAATTGCAATAGGAAAAAAAGTGTAAAAGTAGATAGTCTTCAGATAGCATGAATTGCGCGAGAGCTTTCTTGAGGTGCTCCTCCCATGCAAATGGGACGATTGGCAAGAAGGCTTCAAATACTCCTCCCCTGAAAAACAACGTGTAATTGAAACCGACAAATATTTTTTCTGTTTCCTTACTATGTTCTAGCTAGAATAAAAAGTGAAATATATTTCTTATGTTTCTGCATTACACATATAATTATTAACATTATTTGGAAATATATGTGGTAAGGATGTGAAAAGGATGCATTGGAGAATCTTCAAATAATTCCTACGTTCTATTATGGATCTGCCAGGTCTTACGCTTAGTGAATATTTTTTTATTGTGCAAACGTCAACGACAATTTATTATTAGCGCGCTTATTTAAAATAAATAAAACCTTATTACCTCATCTTTTCAAAATAAATAATACTTTTTATATGGACAAACATATCATATACATTAATAATCTTACATAAAAATGGAAAATTAATAAATACTGTCAACTTCCAGTTAAGTCAAAGCTTAGCTATGTCAAAGGTCAGATATGTCAAAACGTACAGTCCAGTTATTTCACATTTCACATCCCCTCCACTTATCAACACATTCCACTTAAAAGCATAGACACATATACACTCGGCGAACGTATAAAGCACACTCTTTCATCTTCTCCGCCCCAATAGACATTGGTGGGGAAAAGAGGAATTTCACATACCCGAAGTGTTATCATTTCAAAGGCTTTGCCTGAACAGGAAGTTGAGTGTGATTAGTTAATTTTTGTGTTTACATATTTTCAGTAGATTATATCACAGACGTTTTATTTAAACTGAACAATTTCAATGGAAGTGCAATAAGTTAATAAGCCATCTGATTAATTTCAATTCCTACTTGTATACGTGAGATTATTGATCAATGTAATATTTTTGTGCATACACGAATAATTATTAATTCAATGGGAAGAGACGGCAATAACGTTTGATCCGTTTTCGATAAATACCCCGATAAACACTACTTTTGTACGATATATTTTTCTGAAAATAAAAATTATTACTTGTAATATGGAGAAAATGAAAAAGTAAAATTTTATTCACTCTTAAGAGTGATTCGTGTAACGAAAAGTTTTAGATACTAATGGCACCACGTTAACATTTTCTTATTGGATTGGTATAAAGGCTTAGCGAAGTTCTTCACTTGGGGTAATTGCTAGAAATTCTAATCAGGGATCCGGGTCTAATCGGTGTTGTGGAATGGTTGTGTCGTTTTAATAAACGAAACACGACTTCCAGATTGATCTGAAACATATCTCTTGTACTAAACATCCCTCGCTGAGTTCTAAAAATCACAGATTCTCTAATGCGACTGGTACATCAACATAAGGTTGTCAAGCTTGATCTCCCATTTGATTCCAGTGACCCTACACATGGCCTAGCATCACTAACACCTTTGGTGCTCAAAAGTCGTGTACAGGAAGCAATCCAACGGCATTATATGTATAGATGAGCTACCGATGGGTCTGTCCAAAATGTTTCTCGAATCTTCTTGAATGAGATCGGAGACTGAGATATTTCTTTTTGCCTGTCAGATGGCGTTATAGACACTATAAATACCGTGAGTGCAAAATGACTGTACCTGTATACTGTTTAAAGTATCTGGTGGAATGTTCAATACATGTGGTTGAAGAATTATGCAAGTACTGTTGTTGAAATTCCAACTACTTATGAATCAAAAATCAGCTACACGTGTAATTGAAATTTCAACCAAGCAGTTAAAAATTCAACTATGTTTAATTGAAATTTTATAGTAAAGTGAAAAAAATGTTATATGTCACAGTTAATGAATTTCAAGGCAAGTATAATTTCTCAGGGCACTTTATAGGTTGAATTCAAGATTTTTAAACAGCCAAAAACCTTTAACAAAGCCCATTAAAATTCCTTAAAAGTACTGTGCTTTGAATTCGCTAACTGTACCAAAAGAATTCTGATAAGGAATCATGAGTTATTTCGTACGTTTGTGTCGTGAAATCCATGAGATTATTAAAGTGGATATAAAATTTAGAGAAATAAGCAGCTTTAAAGAAGAAAAACAAAAGCTACATTGAAACTTCATAACCATAATGATTTTCACCTCCATTTATACCAAATTTTCGATACCCGTTTTTGTAATCATAACCCAAAAAAGCATACAGCAATTAGGATCGATAATATGAACGAAATTTTCTCATTGTGATAATATTATTACAACCTACCTTTTGTTTTTCTTTTTGAAGCCGCTACTTTTCCTAAATATTATACTATTTATTTAGGATAAAATCTATTAGGATAGATGAAGTGGCTCGAATATGGCAGACCCACAACTTTTTGAAGGATTGCCGGGACATTATGAACCGAAATTGAATGAATTTGAAAGACTATTGTATAACCCTACGAATGGAATGGTTGATTTTTTCACATCATCGGCGGTTCTTTTTCAATAAAGATCATTCGTTGCAGGTAGTAAACTTTACCCGAAAATCCTCCATTAAGTAAATGAATACATAAACACATTCTTCTTAATATCAGAAAGGTGAATAATATTTATCTGTGATGTCTAAAAAGCATAACATTTATAGAGAGGAGTCTCTTTATTTCCTTTGAAACACTATTTTGCTAACCCTACTATACTACTACAACCATCATTTATTTATAAATCTCCATTTACAAGAGAATAAATGGACATTTACCGCTTATCTATTATGAACTCGAGGAAAGAGCTATCTCGGTCCAATGTACCGGATAATTTTTTCAAGCAAAGGTAGTGGGATATCACGCCAAGTCATCGCTCTATTTGTCGAACGGTTGGGGTTTTCACACTACTTCTCTTTAGTCTAAAATAAATGTTTAATTTATTATGGTTTATTCTATTTTATATTTTCTTCAAGGCTTACTTAATACAGTAGTCGGAAAATCTGATTTAAATTTATTGTTACATTAATACGTATATTTTTTTAGTTTTATTTTATGTTCAGCTATTGCGGTAAGAATGAGTTAAGGATATTTCAATATTTACCTTTTTCACTTTCACAATTTCCCGGATAATTTTTTCAAGCAAATCTGCAGGAAAATTTTCAGCAATATTATACCTTTGGTTTGTAACTAGTCTCGTTTGATTAAAATTCTATTATTTGGCTGAAAATTTAATTATTTAATTTAATTGCTACTTCGTTAAAAATTCATTTTTTTATCTGAAGGTTCAACTCTGGTTAAAAATGTAACTACTTTGATTAAAATTTATTTTGATGATTATTTAAAAAATTAATTTTTTTAACTGTCAATTAAAAATACTATCACTCGTTGTAAATGTATTCATTTGGTTGAAAATTTATATTTTCTTGTTGAAAGTTCCACTTTTCTTGGAAAATTTACGTATTTTGTTCCAAATTCTTCTTTCTCTGTATAAATATAATGTTATTGGTTCAAAATTTCTCTTATTTGGTTAAAAATGCAATTGTTTTATTGAAATAAAAGCTGCTATATGCTCTTTATTAAATTTTATGTTAAAAACTTTACTGCTTGACAGAAAAGTTATATTTTTCACTTAAAAAATCTGCAATTTGGTTAAAAATTTTAGTTTTTTATAAAAAATCAAATTTTTAGGTGAAAACTTTATGATTGCTATAAGTAATTAGTTTTTTTATCTTTAAAAGTAATCAATCTTCCTTTTCGCAATTAATTTTTTTGGGCAAAACCTAACAATTTTGTTGAAAACTCATTTTTTGTTGAAAAATATTTTTGCTGATCTAAACATTGAAAATTATTTTTTTTATCCGTGATTCTTTTCATCAGAGTTTTTATCTGCAAATTTCACTATTTCATTTTTATATTTTTCAGAAAGAAGTATTTTTGGGTATAGCACTACAAATTTGATCAGAAAATTCTTGTTACCCGAAAAATGTTAATGAACATTATGCAACATAGTATTATAAGTGTTGTGGCTACATTAATACATTTAAACGGAAAGATCACTTTGTGAAATAAAAATTATGCAAAATAAAAATCAACTTTAAAGCCTACAAATATAAAGATTTTTTTGTCACGTTTTTTTGTCGACTTAATCAACCAATTCTTATATGCATTATTTAACCAGGCAAAGAAATTGTAAGTTTTAATTTTTAGTGTTTAATGTTACATTTATAAAAAAAAATTACTTGCTAATATCTCAAGAACTGCAGATTTGCCAGATGTGCCATACAAAGACTTCCATTCTGGAGAACATTTCACATAAGAACAGAAAAAAAAATCAAATAGATCTCGTCGTTCCGACGGAAATGGAGTTGAAATCTGGACTATGACCGAAAGAACAAAACCAAAGCATTAGAAGTCTTAAAAAAAATTATTAATTATTTCTAAATGAATAAAAAGTAACGATATGAAAAGATTATAAAAATCAATTTTATTTATTAATCTTTCTTGGTAGACAATTATACTGTTTTGTTAAAAATAAGTTATTTTTTGAATTTGAATTTATTTTGTTTAAATAAAAATTTATATTTATTTTTGGGTAGAAAAATAGCCCTGTTTTCAAATTAATGCTTGTAGTGCCCAATTAATTTTATTAAGAAAAAAGCAACTTATTTGTAAAAAATACGTTATTTTCTTGGTTGAACGTTAATCTTATTGAATAAAAATTCAATTTTTAAGTTAAAATTAATTTGGGTGAAAATTGAACTATTTTATTTAAAAATTTGTTTTTCCTGCTGAAAAATTTGTTTTAAACTTAAAATTTTCAATGTAATTTATGATCGAAATTTTTTTTAATGAAAATTCAACTATTTAGTTAAAAAGTCGTTTTTGTAAATAATTATTCATATTTCCGGGTACAAAATTGGACAATGATTTATATAAACCCGTCATTAGTCCTAAAAGTATATTTAAAAAGATTTAAACAGCTGTTTATTCCCAAAATTGTAAAAAAATAATCTCAACGATTTTAGGGCATTTTATAAAAATTTTCAGGTTTCATTAAAAATTAAAGGAAAAAATTTAATAATTTTAAACGATATTCAGAAGTTGAAAAGATTTCAAAAATTTTAAAAAATTATATACGAATATTTTATAATGATTCCTATGAAAATTAAAAATTCTTTTTTATCTTAGTAGATTAACTTTAAGAAAATATTTCAGAATATTTAAAAAGATTACACGAATTTAAAAAAAAAATTAGAAAACTTTAAAGCATTTATTTTATTTTGCAGTATTGATTAAAACGTTTTATGAAATCAAACAGGTATTTAAAATATACTTCAAATTTTCCATATGAACCTATATTAGGAATGTAAATTTTTTCTTGAAGTGGTTATTTAGAACTAAACAGTAAAATAAAAGCTGAAAATTTTTAAAAAATATACCAATTTAATAATAATAACAATCATTTATATTGTAATATTTCACCAATTATGACCGAATATACATATTTTTAGGAATATTGGCAGCAATTGAAAAAGCAAGGGGAAATTCAACCTTGAAAAGACGTCAAATTAATGTATTTTGCTATAAACACTATTTACAATAATGGTTATTTTTAAGTTTTGCATTATCTTTGCGATAAATTATAATTCTTATATTAGTATGTAAATTTAGTCAGCCTAGTTATACAATATTTCGCAATTTGATGCCATCAAGGTTAATGAGTTAAATTAGAAGAGTGTAAAATTTATAAATTTCAAATTCTGTTGTGTAAAACGGAATACCTTTAAAACCTTTAGATAGTAAAATTATTTAATTTTTAATTAAAAGCAATAATAGTTGAGTCATTTTAAATTAATAGAAAATGTTCCTAAACGATTTATTGCAAATTGATACATAAAAAATTGCAGGATAAGCATGGTCTGGGTGCCCCCCTCTGATGTGATCCATATTGCAGGGGCAAGTGGCTACCCCTATAACATAAATTTACTTCAAGTATCAACTTAAACTTTTTTTTACAAAAGTTATAAACAAATTTTACATTTTATCGTGAATTCTTTAGTCACATTGTCTATTGATTATAAGTAGAAACGCGGAGAAAATAGATATAGAAAATAGATATTGAAAAGTAGACATTAATTACTTTGATATTTAACCATAATATACAGAAATTTCGGCATAATATCTAATATCTTCTATTCAAAATACAAGATTTTAGAGGGCAATATCTACGTATATGGGAATTATAAAACGCGTGACTTTAACAGTTATTATCTAAGATATTAAAAAAGCGAAATTTTATCGGATCAATGTCGTTGACGTGTGGCGCAGCGACAAAGGATTTTAGCCCCGCTTTATCTATATCTTGAGCATTCGTCGTGTGCTGTGATTTTTCACACATCGGTGGCAATTTTTTTCATGCGGATATACCGGGTGATTTGTTCAAGTCGCAACTTTCAAATATCTCGAAAAATAGGCAATCTATGAAAAAATGTTATGGATCAAAATTTAATCACTCTAAAGAGTACATACACTGATCTTAAAATCGTTTCCCACACACCGCCCCCTGGGGGTCGTAGTGGGGGAAAGTTCGAAATAGAAACTAATAATTTCATTCCTGATAAATTATGACATTTTTTATCTTTTTTACGTGAAAGACGAGCGGAGAATAAAAAAAAACATCAGGTAATTAGGGAACGAACATTTATTTAGCACTACGTAATGTTTGAACAAGTCTATCTTCTTTGTTAATAATTTGGAGAATGTAACATTTTAAACAATTTCTATCATTTTAAATTTATAGACACAGAACATTCAAGTTAGTTGCAAAAACCATGACAAAAATGTTGAAAAATTATGTTCCATAGGATTTTCATACTGTTATTTCTCATCAGAAATAATTTTATAAATATGATAAGAGAAGCTTTCCATCAAACAATAAAAAGCGCTGAGTATAAAATTCTAATCCAGCCTTCTAAGTATGGAAGCAAACGTGTTTTCTTTTCTACAAAAATACAATTAAAAAAATAAAATACAAAAAGGCCGAGAAAAATTTACAAAAATTGCATGGTTTACAAATTTAAGAAACTATTTTGTCAAGAGTTTGTGCTGTTGAGATCGGAAGGTCTAAGAAAATATCTTATACCACTATTAGATTTTTAACTAGAAAAATGACTGATTGCCAAGGATTACAAGAAATATAAAGGACCTATCACTGCATTTGATGGTTCCCAGGAAATTTAAGTATAATAATTATTTTGAATAAAGTTAAAAACATTAGCAGTAAAGAAGGAAAAGTATTAAAAATGTGCGTTAAAAATACAGATGATCTGCTAAATTCCCCTTGAAAAATATTTGTCTTGAATTAGAACAAACGTTTCTTTAACATAACTTTTTTATTTTATTCACAATAGCTACAATTAAAAAAACTGTTAAAAATTAAAGAAAAATTTTCATTGGAAAAGCAATAATTTCTTTGAAGAAAAAACATTTATTTGAATTAAAACAAATTTATTAAAATTAAATAAACTCTTTCTGAACTGCTATTTTCGTCTCAAATTTTTTTAAGCAAGATCCATGGAAATAAATAGGACTTTTTTAAATCTAGTAATCACAGAAATAATTTCAGTTTTGTCCCTAACATCTTTTTCAATGCATTTTTGTCTGGAACGTCATTTATATCTAGCCTCTATCCTTGAAATATTATTTGCAAAAAAAAAACTGGCAAAAGGAAAATTTTCTGTACCGGCTTTGTATAAACAACCTAAAATTGCGCGCATTTAACAGTGACTTCAGTATTTTTTATAACCCTAAACTTTTTGCTTGTAGATGAGCGAATATTTTAGTTAGCATGCTGTGAATAAATAATGGCTACCCCTATGAAAAAGATTTTACAAAAGTTAAAAGCTTTATTTTTTACCAGAAATGAATAAAAATATAGAATAAAATACTATTTTCTTAATGGTCAGATTTCTGTTTTCGTCCAAGGAAGGTTGTTTTGATGGTACACCTTTTTTTATTATGCAAAATATACTTTGAAGTCTCTGCATTTTTATATGGAATTTGAAACTTTTTATCCACTTTTGTACTTAGGGTGAGGTAATAATTAAGTGAAGTTAACCAACATAATTACTTAAACAATTGATTATTGTTTATAACTTAGAATAATGATAGACAAAGGGAAACTAAGTTCGAACGCCAATTTCGTAAATATCTCTTTTATTTCAGAAGAATATATTCAGAAAGAAAAGACAAATTGCTTAAAAGTTATTTGTTCTAATGATTGTGTATTATTTTTTGATAACTACAAAAGCAAAACGAAGTCAAACATTTAAGAATAAATGGCAACTTTCTAGCAATTGTCTAAGAGAGGATAGTTATAAACAATAATAAATGATTTAAACTTTAATATTTTTGAACTTGCCCTAATTGTTAACTTATCAAGACAAAAGTGGACAAAAAGTTACAACTTTTAGAAAAAATTGCAACTATCTAGCAAAATTCTAAAATTCTTCTACTAAAGAAGTAGTTATAAGCAATAGCAAATTGTTCAAACGATAACTTTTGATAGATTGCATTAATGATTACCTCGCTCTAAGTAAAACGTGGTCAAAATGTAGAATTTGTTAGAAAGCACCGATACTTTCAAGTCTAACTTAGCGGAAATATTACTAAAAATAATACTAAATTCTTTAATCAATTACATTTGTTATCTTGAATCATTTTTAACGCAGGCTAACTAAAAAGTGGAAAGTATGTTGCAAAAAGCGGAAAAAAGCGCAACTTTCTATCACTATTAAAAAATATCTTTTAAACATTTAACTGTCAGTAGAAAGTAGTAATAATTTATTACCTATATACATTTTTTATTTGGTTTTTCATTGTACCAGGACGTATTTTGTATTGTTTTTTCTCCTAATTGTCCTTTTACTTCGGTCGGGGTGGCTCTTTATGCCGTTTTCTGAATTATTTTGTCTACTTCTATATTACTCATTGTCCTACCATTTGTTTGGAGTGGCTAATTAGGCCTCTTCTTAAATTGTTTTTCTTACTTCTAATTTACTTGCTTTCTTATGTTTGAGATTTTTCTCGCTCTTCCTAATCTATTTTTATAGGTTACTTATTTTCTTACTTACTATACTCATTTTTTATTATTAATTAATGGTTACCGCGGCTTTATTGTTCTTCCCTTTGAATGTATCTCTTTAGATCTTGTAAATTATACATTCCTTTGTCTTCATCTTTTTCAGGATCCCACAGGACAAAAGTCCCTGGTTTTATTTCTTTTTTGATTTCAAATAGTCCGTCATACACTGTAAAAAATTTTCGAGGGAATTTTCCCCAAAATCGTGTGGAAGTAATATACACCAAAATTCGGGAAAATTCCCTACTCCGCCTTGGGCAAAATTCCATAAAATAATTTGTGAAATATTACAAAAGAAAGTTTGGAATTTTTCCCACAACAGATTTGGGAAAAGTC
>JAAAKG020144842.1:0-11027 GCA_010014905.2 Druon quercuslanigerum
AACGTTGCCAATTCCAAAATGTATAATTTATTTTCAAATGCTCATTAATTTTATGTCAGCGAGTTTTCCCCATTTTTGCTGAATTCTGTTATTTAAACTTTTATTTCAAAATAGGATAATTTTAAATTCTCTGGCGTTGGAATATGAATAATTTTTAATTTTGATAAAATTAAAAAGATTTATAAGAATTAATGTACATGTATAAAGTTTAATAACTCTAAATAGAAAGCATTCGCGTTGGAATAATTTTAGCGTAAAATTCAAAATTGTATGGTTCCAATTTAAATCTATTATAAATTAAAAAAATTGTAGGTAATCGAATACTTTAAGATTGAAATTTTGAAAATTGGACAGTCAAATTTAACTATCTTAAATTGAAGCGCTAAAAAATATAATCCTAACTTTAAACACTAAAAGTGTTTGGCCCCGGGTCTCAATAAGTGGAACTTTTTATATTCGAAAACTGAATTTAAAAAATATATGGGCCCATATATAATAAGAAGACGGAACTTCTTTCTATTGACATTTTTTTGTCAAGTGATTAGTTCTAATAATAAAAATGTTTAACTGAATACAAATTTCGACGAAAATCAGTAAGTGATTAAAACATAAATCTTCATAAAGAAAATGTTCACGTTGGAATAAGATTAGATTGCCCTTATAAATAAAGAGCATTTATAAATAATCGAATAATTTAAAACTGAAACATCGAAAATTGGACGGCTTAAAATTGAGCTTGTTCAAATCATTTTAGATGGAAACTTTTTTTAAGTTAGATTTATAAAATTTTAAATTAATACTTCTTGGAATTCAATAATAATAAAAATGCAAATTTTAATAAATTTGCCGATTGCTTTGAGATACGTGGAAAGTGTAAGAAAACGAGTTACTTCTGAAAAAGAACAATAATTTATTTTGAACTGGTATCTAATTTTGAAGAACGTGACATTTAAATTATACAATTTAAAAGACTTTAAGTAAACGGAGCAACATTGAACATTTTACTAAAATTCTTAAACTTCAAATTTTTAATTTAAAACGTTTCATCATGTTGTTCCGCATTAGATTCGACACCTTGGACTGTAATTGTTTAGTTCTTACAATTATACTTTTTTTAGAGATAATTTGAGTGACCTACAAAACTTTTCAAACCCTGGAGAATGACGGTCAAACTTTTTTTTGAAATTAAGTGGGTACCCTGAGTATATTGAATTTAAGCTACACCACAATAAGTTTATAACTCAGGGTGTCTACCCTACGTGGAACAACTGAAATTGTCAGAATTTATATAAACCTGAAAAAGCTTGGAAATTCAAAGGAATTTTGTTTGAAGTCAGGAAATATTTCTAAATTGCGGGAATTTTGTAGAGAGCGTGCCTGTGTTTTTTAAATTACAGTATTAAATTAATTTATGATGATTTTTTATTTGTAAAAAAGTAGCTTTATATTACTGTATTAAACCACTTTGTTGACAATTCTTTTTTGCTTGCTGAAAATTTAACTGTTCTGGTTTAGGTTAAATATTGATCGGTTTTAGTTAAAAATTAATATTTTTGCAATGAAAATTTAATTACTTGGTTGAAAGTCACTCTTTTGTGAAATTTAATTTTTTGCTTGAAGATGCATCGTTTTAATTAAAAATTCATCTCCTTAGTTGAAAAAGTTTTTTTTTTTAAAGTTTATTTTTCCTTTGGCTGGAAATTATTTTTTTTACTGAAAATTGAACTATTCACTTTTTGGTTGAAAATTATCTTTTTTAGTTGAATATTCGTTTTCTTTGGTATAAATTAATCTTTTTGTTAAAAGTTCAATGATTCTAATTAAAAGTTTATCGTTTTGTTTCCAAATTCAGCCATTCCAGTTAAAGATTCGTAATTTAAGTTCAAAAATCATCACTTTGTTTGAAAACGTAACGATTTTTTGGAAAATTATTATTGTTTGGTTGAAAATTATTTTTTTCACAGCAAAATTCAACTATTCCAATTGAAAATTACATCATTTGCGTTGAAATTTTATTAATTTAGTTAAACAATTTTTAATTCAAAATTTAACTCTTCAATTTTTTGTTGACAATTTATCTTTTTAAATGCTAATTCATGTATTTTCACGAAAATTCTTCTAATTTGGTAGAAATTATTCCTGTTAGTTAAAAATTCCTCTTTTCGATTGAAATTTCAACTATTACAGTTGAAGATTCAGTATTTTTGAATTATAATATTTATATTTTAATAAAGTTATTTTTTAACCGAAAATTTAACTATTTAATGTTTAGTAACAAATTGATATTTTTTAGTTGAAAATTCAGCTATTTCGTTGGAAATATTTATTATATCAGTTAAAAATTCTTCTTGTCCGTTGAAAATAAAACTACTTGATTAAAAGCGAAACTAAATTAGTTTTAAAAATAAATATTTGTTTTGCGTGGAAAACTAATTTTTCTAGCTGAAATAAGATAAAATAAAAATCTGGTTGAATAATTATTAAAAACATGGATCTTAAAATTTTAAGATATTATTCAATTTTGTAGTTAATTGTTCCTGATAAAATATTTAGGAATATCTTGCAATATTAATTGAACTAAAAAAAAACGTTCTTCCTAATAAACTTGCAAAATGTTATACATATTCCAAGTCGATTGTTTTAAAACATGCAAAATATTTGAATGGCCCCTGGCTATGAAAAATTGTACCTGGACAAATCTTGAGATACCTAAAAAAAGCATGAAATTGTCAAGGAGATTTTTCCAGGATTTGAGTAGACAACCCTGTTTACTTTTCATGACTTGACTAAATATTAACAACCGGTATTATTTTCTAAAGGATCGTATTATCGAAATGAGAGCAGCAACTACCAGCAGAACGGTTACCACCAACGGAACAATTGGAACGAAGGAAACGGTGGAACCGGTGGAAGTGGTGGCTACAACAGTGGCTTCAAGAGGGGTGCAGGTGGCCCGAGGGGTGGTTCCAGGGGGGGTGAGCGTGGTGCGGATAGAGGAGGTCGTGGACAATTCCGTGGAAACCAGAGGGGCAGCAATCGTGGCGGTTATTCGAATCGTGGCAAGCCCCAGACACAGCAGTAATTCACGCTCGCTAATAAGGACGCATGCGTTTACTTTCAATCCTATTTCTGAAAAGTCACAAGTCTATAAGCTGTGTGTTTGTAAAGAATACGAAAAGCTATTTAAAAAAAAATACAACAAAAACAAAAAAAAACAAGAAGGAAAATATGATGTAACGCCCTGAAGAATAGTCGATGTGAAGTGACTTTTAATAATTGTGATATAAGTGGAAATTGAATTCTTCTCTGTGAAAAGAAGCTTAATCGTTTACTTAATCACGATATCCATGGCTCGAGCGAATTAGTTTTCACGCGAAAGATCGCTCAAACCTTGCATCTTAGGGCTTTGGACATTTCATGACTAGGGCATTGAAGGGAATTAATTAGCGCTTGAATTCGAAACAAAGCTACTCTCAGTATCGAAAAGGCGATGAAGAAACGACAACGTTAACGTATCAGATCGGCTAGAAAAACAGAAATGTCAGTACACCACGCAAGTATTATTGTGTTGTGACAGAAGGCAGTTTTCACAGGGCAACAACAGCTGATCGACAAAGATTAGAAAAATAATTTTATTATAAAAAAATACAAAAAAAAAGAAGGTAATCGCATTTCAAACAAACACACAGAAATGTATTTAATAAATGTTAAGATGATCGTAAGAGTAGACGATCAGCACTGGCCTCTCTTCGTCCTGCGACGCATTGTTCTAGAGAATTTTTTCTAAGATTAACAGAAATGAGATTGTAGAGCAATGCTTTTTTCATGGTGTTCAACTACTTTGTATTTCATTCTCGATGGTCTCAATGCGTCTTTTTGAGATTCATCAGAAACGCAGTGTTATTTACGAATCGACGATCTTGCAGATGAAGACTTGGTAGTTCCAGTGTTCATACCGATTTTTTTTTTTAATTTTTAATTCGAAGTATCGCTCCCCTCTCTGACTGTTTCCACGTTACTTCGAAATTCTTTAGAATTATGAGCAATGTTGACAAACGACAGAGATTCAAGTGTGTTATTGAAAAATCAAGTTTGCAAAATGAACTCTACCTGATTTTTCTTTGATAGCAGAAAAAAAAGAAACTAAGAGAAAAGATTATTTTTTAATGCGAGGAAGCGAGAATGCAAAGCTTTAGAATGTAAGTCGATTCGAATGAAGCATTTTCTTTTGATTCCAGCGAAATACCGTGTTTAAGATACGGCGCTAAAAATCACGCGCACCAGTAAACGACCTATCAAAACTACTCAATGTATTTCGTTTGTACATTTGTGTTAATCACCCCTGCCTACAGTTATGTTCGATTATCCTATGAATATTATGTATCTTCCAAATAAAGATCTAATTCAAACTTACTGCAGTTTTCTACCTACTTTTTGTATCATTTTATTTCAAGACCTTTTCTTTTTAGAATTTATTTTCGCACTTAATTTGCAAACTATAATGTTAGTTAGGAAAATTTAATTGGTCCAGGAGTTAAATAATTCTTTTTTTTCTTATTCTTCAAATCTGGTATACATGCCTGCTTGAAATCACTTGCAATATTTATGAATTCATCTTAAAACTATTTCATTAGTTTAAAATCTTGGTATTCCTATTATTTTGAAGGGGCCTGACTTTAATAACTTAACGGTTTATTGCCCTCCCTAAGACCCCCCCCCCCCCCGTTAGAAAACGGTAACAATGTTATATTTATTTATATTTATAATTTTATTTAGTTTCCAGAAATGTTTTGCTAGTAGAGTTAGGCAGGTTATACGAGAACTTCATTTTCAAAATTCCCTGATTTTTCCTTTACTATTATTGATATATAAATATCAGCATTTTAATCTTTTTTTTTAACATATAATCTTTTAGAAACAGAATAAAACAGTATTGCAGAAACAAATTTAAAATTTATTTTAAACCAAATAAGATGTCTTTTACTGTAAAAGATGACTTCTCAAGAAAATAAGTTAATTTTGAACATAACAGTTGATTTTTCAACCCAAACAATACATTTCCAACCAGAAAAGAGTTATAGCTTATATTTCAATCAAAAAGATGAAATTTATACGAAAAAATTAAAAAACAAAAAAGATGAATTTTCAACAAATAAACATTTTTCACTCAACAAAGAGATAAAAGTTCACCTAAATTGTTGAGCCTTTAAGCGAAAATACAAATTAAAAAAAAAACAATGTAGTTAAACTTTTACTGATGTAGTTGAATTTTCAATTAAAAAAGATTATTTTTCAACAAAATAGTTTAACTTTCAACAAAATATATAAATCTTAACAAAATTATTTCTTAAAAATGTGATTCAACCCTAAATCTCTCAAGCAAAGTAGTTTAATACTCAAGCTAAGAAATATAATTTTTAACCAAAGTTACATTATCATAAAAAAAGAAATTTCTACTAAAACAGATGAATTTTTAAATCAAAAAGATACATTTTCTAAAAAATGTTGAATTTTCTATTGAAAAAGATTTCAATTGACTTTTCACTATAAAAATATGAATTTTTAAATAAGAAATAGGTTTCTACGAAAAAAATTGAATTTTCAATCCAAAAAGATGAATTTTTTCGAAAAGAAATGATGAATTTTCAACAAAAATTTGTATCAAATAGTTCCTCAATAAAGTGATTTAACCAAATCTTGCATTGTTTTTAATCAGAAAGTGGTATTTTCATGAAAAAAATTATTGGACTTTTAACGATTAAAATATTAATTTTTAAACGAGAAATAAGTATCTACGAAAATATATCGAATTTCCAATCGAAAAATACGAATTTTCAATTAAAAAAATGAATTTTAACGAAATTGTTGAATTTTATACTAAATAGTTCCATATTTTATTTAAAGAATTATGGCATTTCATCCAAAAAAAATCCAGTTGACTTTTTAAGTTAAATATATGCATTTTTAAAATAGAAACAGATGAATTTTTAATAAAAATAGAACATTTTTTAATGTTCAAATTTCACTAGAATTAGTTTTAAAACAGATTATTTAAAAAACAAAACTTTAAAAAAATAGTTGAATTTAGTTCGAAAGAGGATTCCAGTTCAATTTGCAACACCAAAAATAAGAATTGTGAACAATAAGTTAATTTTCTGCTAAATAGTCTTTTCTTTTTAACCAAACAGTATGACTTTTTAGCAAGATTGTTATGTTTTCAACAAAAAATTGAATTTTTGTTCAATAAAAATAAAAACTCTAATAATATAGGTGAATTTTTTAATCCAAAATACAAATGTTAAAAAAGAAAGTATAATTTTCATTCAAAAATATTTCAATTGGCTTTTCAACACAAAAATACGAATTTGAAACAAAAAGTATATTTTCTAGGAAATAGTTCAACTTTGAACAAAACCATTGCATTTTTATCCAAACAAGAAGCATTATTTCTACTAAATAAGATGATCTTTTGAAACAAAAAGACACATTTTCAGATAAAATAGTAACTGTGAAATTTTTTAATTCTTTCTGAAACGCTAAATTTTTTAAATCTTGTTTACACTCAAAAGTCGAGTAGTCAACCCCTTGTCAAGATACTTTCATTATAAATTCAATTTCAAATTATCATAACGTGAATTTCAAAATTTCACGGGCATACTGAAGAGAAAGGGATTGGTCAGTGCTTATGATTCTTTAACCAATCGACAACCTTGCTAACCTTGCTAGCTAGCATTGGCGGCAACTCCGTCTCCATGTCCTAGCAACTAGCAAAAGTCGATGAATTCATCTGACGGTTATTTCTTCGATTGATGTGAAGTATTTTCTCTAATTATTCCTGGGAGTATTCATAGGTTTCTTCATTACCAATTAAATTATTGATACGAGAACATTTTTTACATATGTTCTTATGTATTAAATAATTAAAGTGATGCTTATTTGACGCTTTTAATTATTTTTTTTATGATACTTCGTCTGCTTGTTTGTCAGATAATTAAATGTCATAAATAATATTCTATTTATTGTGGAGAAATACAGTGATACTCTAGGACAAAAGTGGAATTTTTGGAAACAAGAGGTAAGGGACGTTTTCTGGAATAAGGTCCGAAAAATAGGTTAAGTGTATTTTTCCTTGTAATTATATTTAACTTTGTAAGAAAGTTTTAATTACACGTCGAGGTTACACTTTATATATGTGTAATATTTATTATACAATTTTTGAAAGAAATTATTTGCTGTAAATTCAAGAGAAAATTAATACAAATGAAGGCGTGAGTTGACAATAACTGAATAAGGACGAAAATATATGTTCTTGAAGTTCTAAACGTTCAAAAGAACGAAACTTTTTATTGATAGCTTTTTAAAGTAGAAAAGTCCAAAAGTTGTGGTTCGGAACTTTGGAAGTAATACTATTATAAAAGAAACTTATGAAATATTTTTATTTGTATTGGAAAAAACACTTTGAGAAAAAATAAAAATAGAAAAATGTATTTCGTTAATTTGAACGTTCAGAACTCCAGGTACATCAAAAATTGAAATTTTACTGGATGAACAAAAGAAGTTTTCTGCGATAGGCTATCAAATATAAAATTTTGATGAAATTATAGAAGCATGTGTTCTCCAATAACTCTACAGTTGACGATGTGAGAGCATTTGGAAAACATTTTTTATGTTTAGGAGATAGAAAAAAAAATGTTCCTTATTCAGTTATTATTCCGTATTTTTTATAAAATCACGAAAATATATTAAGGAATTTTTGGGACCTGTTAAATATGGGGATACATGTAATTATATACACTTTGATATTTCAAGTTTTCGAACAATTTTAGCAAATGAATTTAAGAATTTATGAGAATGCCAACTAGATATAAGGTCCACAAATAAAATTATTTCTACACATGACAGAAAATGTATAAAAAATTGAATAACTATGTGGCCATTATTGCTTATAAAAGTTTTCGGGGAGGTAAAAATATATTTTTTAAAATTAATTGTTCCGTGTCTGAGAGCGGAAACCGCAAGTACCACATATTTGTAATATTAATCGATAAATGAAGGATTGCGGTACAGAAATAGATATAACCATAAATTTTATAGAAAATGGTGTTTTTGCATACAAAATGTTTCAAAAAACTCAAATATACGTTGTAATATTAAAAGATTTTGATGGAAAATTCGTTTTGATATATATATATATATATATTGATATATATTCGTTTTGATATGACTATATTTTGTTAATAGCGTATCATTTTGAGTGCAGAGCTAGAAAAATCTCTTCATTAATACTATTTACCGATTTTTTTTTCATCACAAAAGTATCAATCCAATTCTAACTTTTTACTTTTTAAAACTAAACCATTTTTTAAAACTTTTATTATTCCATTTCTTGCCTTGTTATCCGGATCGATATTTCTTGAAATTATTACCATTTATTTATCAAAGGAATATAATAAATAATAGAAAATATGATAAATAATATGTTTTGTATAGGCCTTTCATGACAAAATATTGTTGACTATTTAACTGTTTTATTGAAAGTTTAACTAATCTGTTGAAAACTCTTTTTCTTTTGGTAAAAAATTAATTTTTTTAAACTGAAAATGTAATAAAAAGCATTTTTTGCTGAAGATTCGGCATTTTAACTAAAAGATTAACTGTTTGGTTGAACATCTGTTTTTTTCATTTGAATATTAATTTTTTTAAATGAAATTGGACAATTTCAGTTAAACGTTAATCATTTTAACTGAAAGTTTAACTACTTGAGAAAAAGTTGAACTACTTTGTTAAAAATTTAATTTTTTGGTTGAAGGTTCATCTTTTTTTTATTTAAAATTTACATATTTTATTTAAAAATAATTTTTTTCTTTGTTTAAAGTTTTTAACTAAAAATTTAGCTTTCCTAATTTGTTAATTGGTTTGCAATTTTTGTTTAATGAAAATTCGTATTTTCAAGTTAAAAGTTCATCTGTTTTAGAGAAAATTCGTCTTTTGGTTTGAAAGATCAATCATTTGGATGAACTTTTTTTTAATGACTGAAAAGTCTTTATTTGTTGCAAATTCGTCTTTTTTGGTTGAAAACTCATGTATTTTGTTTCAAAATTAAATTCACCCCTTTTGATAGATATTTCATATTTTTTGGTCTTTATCTATTAAACAATTATTGTCCAGTACATACATTATTTAGAAATTGTTAGTAAGCTTAAATATACGCTAGGTCGCGAATATAATAGTTAACATCTAAGATTCTGTCATGACAATTCATCAACAGACCCTTTATCATTCCCAAGAAAAAATTGTTCACATTATACCATGTAAAATGATTTTTCTGGAATAAAACACTGATGAGGACCGTGGTTACAAATTTCACTGCATATTTTTTAAACTTTATTTTATAGTTTAAAATAAGGTTTTTTTAAACTGGAAATCTAAATTTTCCATTTTTGATTGAAAATTGATCTTTGTTAGTTGCAAATTCATATTTTTTAGTAGAAACCTAATCTTAATGGTTAACACATGTTCTTTTTATAAGTAAAAATTATAATGTCTGGCTTCAAATAAAGTTTCTGATGAAAATTCATATTCTCTGATTGAAAATTCAGCAATTTTGATGAAATTTTCTTTCTTTGCCGTCCTCAAGAGATCGATTCTTGGTCTTCTAATTCATCCTTTTTGGTAAAAATTTCATGTTTTTTTATTGGATTATAAACTATTACCTTTAGTAGGTAAAAATGTTTGTTACAGTGCGATACAGTGACACTGAATATTTATTTTCTCGGAACAGAATAATTTTTTCGGATAAGCATTTTTCGTTCTTACTTAACACCCACATATCTCGTGATTAAATTTTTATTATTTTTTAAAATTGAAAATTAAATTTTAATTATTATCCAAAAACAATGTTCAATCCCCACGAAATTTTAACATCCACTAGAAATTGCACTTTTTATAGTGATCATCAGCTGAGTCTTAATTAAGTCACACTTTAGGTCAGAACTAAAATTTTGTTTGGTCTTTCAATGGTGTATTCGATTTTAAAGCATGTTTTTTCGCTCTTCTGAAAAATTCCGATTTTGTTCGTTATCTAGCTTTGTACTTCAACCTTTCAAAAAGTGTCTTCAATTATTTGAAAGCGTTTAAAACATAATTTTGAAAAGTTGGTCCTGATATGAAAAATGAGTGAAATAACACTGTACGCATAATTTATTTCTGTTTCAGCATAGAAATGTCTATTTCGACAGCATGCGACCCTTCTGTCGAAAGGCACTTTATGGGTCACAAAGACACTATCTCAGGATTATGTTTTCATCCTGATACCACACACATCGCATCTTCCAGCCTGGATAAGAATTTGATGGTATGGAACTTCAGCGATTCCGTAAGAGCCTATAAGTTTTCAGCACACAAAGATGTCGTTTTAGATGTCGATTATGCTCCATCCGGAGAAGTCGTGGCAACAGCATCCAAAGACCGATCTGTAAGAATATGGGTTCCTAAAATCCAGGGAGATTCTTTGGATTTTAGAGCTCACATGGGCGCGGTACGATCCGTACAGTTCAGTCCCGATGGTGAAAAGGTAATTTTCTCTTATTAATTCCATTTTTTCTATTATATTATACTATTATAGTATTATTACAATAATCCTAAATAACCTGGACTCTCAAAAATGAATACTTTGGGAGATTTATGTATCCCACCAAAAATGTCTGCGATTCAAAAAATCTGGCAATCACATCTATATTATTATTATTATTACACCATTAAGGCGTTTCCCTTTCGGGGTAGGCGTGACTCACTCGGTGGGGAGGGAGTAGTGTGGAAGGGGTTATAAAATTTTTAGATTGATCTAGAATTCTCGTGTTATTTATTTAAATAACACGTTCATTTTGCAACACTGTTCCGACCTAGGTTGCTGATCAATCTCTCTAGAAATCACCCCAAGTGAAGATCCTGACAAAGTCGTTATGTGAGGTTCCCCACTTGGGTCCATTAGTATCCAAGGTCTTTTGTTTCAGGCGTCATTCACTCTA
>JAAAKG020144843.1:0-11026 GCA_010014905.2 Druon quercuslanigerum
AGTCAACAAACAAAAATGAAGTTAGTAAAGAGAGGAATAGAAGTAGATGGGATGAGGAGTGTAAAGAGAAAAAGAAGCAGGTCAGAATTGAATTAAGAAAGTGGAGAAAAGAAAAAAGTAATGGGGAAAAATATAGGAGAAAAAAGAAAGAGTATTCGAAGTTGTGTGTTCAAAAGAAAGAGGAAGAAAATAAAAGGTTGGAAGAAGAGGCGGAAAAGGCTAGGACGGAAGAAGAGGTGTAAAAGGTATTAAATAGAGAAAGAAGAAAAAAAGTGTAAACCAAGATATTGAAATGGTAGAACAGAAAAAAATATTTTTCGGATTTGCTAGGAAAAGTAGAGAAGAAAGTTAGCAAGGGAATTTGTATGGTAGAGAAAGAGATAAGGAAGAAGAAAGAAGGGAGTTCTTGAATGCTAGAGACATGGAAGACGGCACTGGAGTAAACTATGAAGAATTGGTAAAAAGACAGGAAAAGACAATTAATAGAAAGATTAGGGATGATTGAGGAATAAAAATACAATTAATGGTATAAGGTGATGAAAAAGGAAGGTTTACCAAAGTATTTAGAGAAGGAATGGGGAGAGAGAAGTTGGACCAGAATAGCAAGATTTAGAGTGGAAAACGAGGTAAGAGAGGGGAGGTATTGGGAAAAGGAAGAGAACAGAATATGTAGAATATCTAAATGGGAGGAGGAAATGTAGGAGCACGTATGGGAAGGATGTATAAGAGGAATGGAAGATAAAAGAATCTGGCAAGAGAATGTGGTTAAGATTCTAGGGGAGGATGGATTATGAGAAGATTGGATGAAGGAGTTGGATGGTGCTAGAGGAGGGAATGAGAGTGAATGAAGGAATGCATGTGAAAAAGAGTAAATTGGAGATTGTAAATAATGGATCTCTCGCTTGCACTTGCACTCTCGCTTTAAACCGCTCGCTCGCTCAGTCTTATGCTAAGAAGTTCTTAATTGCGCGATCACAGGAAATAGAGTCAACGAACTAGATATAAGACTTTATGTACATAGTTTAAAATACTTGTAAATATCAAGGTTGAGATTTTCTTTTTTGTTTGTTTAACATGTAAGCGGAAATATTGTAAGGAATGTAAGTCATGTAAGCCCTTAGGGGACACATTATGAATAAATAAGAAAAATTGCAAAATTTCCTAATACTAAAATCCCAGAATAGTAAAATTTTCGAATATCGAAATACCCGAATTGAAAAATTTCCAAGCAGTTATATCAAATTACCGAATTTTAAAATTCACCAATCATAAAATTCCCAAAATACAAATTTCTGAATTGGAAAATTCCTGATACTGTAAAATTCCCAATTTTGTAATATCTTTTTGAATTGAAAAATTCCCGAATAATAAACTTTCTGAATAATAAAATTTTCGGAAAAAAACTCCCGAATATTAAAATACACAAATTTAAAAATGTCTAAGCAGTTATATAAAATTGCCGGATTTGAAAATGTATCAATCATAAAATTTCCGAATTAACAACTCTTGGATGGGAAAATTCACGATACAGTAAAATTTCCAACTAGGGGAAATATCTCAATATTAAAATTAAAATTAAAAAATTAAAATTCTTGAATTGGGAAATTTACGATTAATAAAATTCCCGACCGTTTATTATATTGCAGAATTTAAAATTTGCCGAATTCTAAAATTCCCGAAATATAAAATTTCCAATTTGTAAAATTTCCCAACTGCATAGTCCCAAGCAATAAAATTTCCGGCAGTTTATGATATTGGCAAATTAAAATTTTTCCAAATAATAAAATTTTCGACAGAAAACTGTCGAATTATAAAATATTCGGATTAGAAAATTTTCTTATTATTAAATTCTCGAATTTAAAACATTAAGTGATAAAAAATGATAATTTATTTAAAAAATTATATTTGCAAAATTGCATTAATTATTACCTCCATGAAAAGTGAACAAAAGGTCGAAAATTGAAGGAAAAACTGGAACTTTCTAGCATTATTCAAAGAAAATATTTTTTTTTAATTTTTTAAAGAATAATGTTGCTTGACTTGAATTAATTATCATCTTACTGGAATTGAAAAATAAACATAAATTTGGAATTACCCGCGACTATCTAGCACAATTATTTTTTTCGAATTGAATTAATTATCATCTTACTATAACGAAAAATAGATGTTTTTTAAATAATTTAAATTTTTCCTCTCAGAAAAAATATCTTGAAAATAGGTTAACGTTAGTGGTACAATGAGAAATGATTAATTTTTAAATATTAGCCTGTTATTGTTTTAATCAAGCTGAAAATGTTGCACAATCACCTTATTTTTTAAAAATTTTCTATTTTTTACTTTTCCCATTTCTAGAACTTTCTTTAAATTAGTTTAAACATTTCACTATTAATCGTAAAAATAAATGTCATTGTTAATTATATTATAAAATCACATGAACTTTCATTTTATCAAATAATTTTCTCAATTAAAAATAATAAGACCAGATCAATAGTATCAAACAGATCATTTCTTGATTTCAAAGAAGGAAAGGAAACCGTCATTATTACAACCAAATTTTTTTCATGAAAGGCACTTTCACTTTAAATTAAAAAAAAACAAAGTTTAGAAATAATTTATTATGTTCAAATATAATTTTTTCCCGGGTTTATCTTATAATGTGTGAAAAAAGTGTTATTATTCGTGAATTTTTTTAATCGGGATTTTTATTATGCGGAAATTCCGAATTTGAAAATTCCCGAATAATGAAATTCCCCACAGTTTATAATATTAGCGAATTTTAAAATTCACAAAAATTAGGAAATTCCCGAATAGTCAAATTTCCGAATTATAAAATTCCCGAATTAGAAAAATTCTCAAAGAATAAAATTTTCAAAATAATGAAATTTCCGAATTGGAAAATTCCCGAATACTGAAATTCCAAAAAGTTGATAATGTTACGAAATTTTAAAATTCCCGAATAAAAAATTTTTGGAATTACAACATTCCCCACCGTTTATAATATTACCGAATTTTAAAATTCACAAAAATTATAAAATTTCCGAATTATAAAATCCCCGAATTAGAAAAATTCTGAAAAAATAAAATTCTCAAAATAATGAAATGTCCGAATTGGAAAATTCCCGAATACTGAAATTCCAAACAGTTGATAATGTTACGAAATTTTAAAATTCCCGAATAATGAAATTCCCCACAGTTTATAATATTACCGAATTTTAAAATTCACAAAAATTATAAAATTTCCGAATAGTCAAATTTCCGAATTATAAAATCCCCGAATTAGAAAAATTCTGAAAAAATAAAATTCTCAAAATAATGAAATTTCCGAATTTGGAAAATTCCCGAATACTGAAATTCCAAACAGTTGATAATGTTACGAAATTTTAAAATTCCCAAATAAAAAAATGTTTGAATCATAAAATTCCCGAATAAAAAATTTTTGGAATCACAACATTCCCCACCGTTGATAATATTACCGAATTTTAAAATTCACAAAAATTATAAAATTTCCGAAAAGTAAAATCCCTGAATTAGAAAAATTCTGAAAAAACAAAATTCTCAAAATAATGAAATTTCCGAATTGGAAAATTCCCGAATACTGAAATTCCAAACAGTTTATAATGTTAAGAAATTTTAAAATTCCTGAATAAAAAAATGTTTGAATCATAAAATTCACGAATAAAAAATTTTTTGAATCACAACATTCCCCACCGTTTATAATATTACAGAATTTTAAAATTCACAAAAATGATAAAATTTCCGAATAGTCAAATTTCCGAATTATAAAATACCCGAATTAGAAAAATTCTGGAAAAATAAAATTCTCAAAATAATGAAATTCCCGAATAATGAAATTCCAAACGTTGTTTTGTAATGTTACGAAATTTTAAAATTCCCGAATAAAAAAATTTTTGAATCATAAAATTTCCGAATAAAAATTTTGTAGAATCTCAACATTCCCCACCGTTTATAATATTACAGAATTTTAAAATTTTAAAAAATTAGGAAATTCCCGAATAGTCAAATTTCCGAATTACAAAATCCCCGAATTAGAAAAATTCTGAAAAAATAAAATTCTCAAAATAATGAAATTTCCGAATTGGAAAATTCCAGAATAATGAAATTCCAAACAGTTGATAATGTTACGAAATTTTAAAATTCCCGAATAAAAAAATGTTTGAATCATAAAAATCCCGAATAAAAAATGTTTGGAATCACAACATTCCCCACCGTTTATAATATTACAGAATTTTAAAATTCACAAAAATTATAAAATTTCCGAATAGTCAAGTTTCCGAATTATAAAATTCCCGAATTAGAAAAATTTTCAAAGAATAAAATTTTCAAAATTGGAAAATTCCCCAATAATAAACTTCCTGAATAATAAACTGCCCGAATAATAAAATTCCTGATTATTAAAACACATAAATTTAAAAATCTTGAGAAGTTATATAAAATTACCGAATTTGTAAATTAACCAATCATATAATTTTCGAATTAAAAATTCCTGGATAGGAAAATTTACGATACAACAGCTTACAATATTACAGAATTTGAAATTTGCCGCATTATAAAATTCCGGAATCATAAAAATTCCTAACAATTTATAATATTACCGAATTTTAAAATTTGCAAATCATAAAATTTCTAAAGGTTTATAATGTTGCCCAATTGAAAGATCCTTGAATAAAAAATTCTTGAATTGGGGAATTGTCGAAATATAAAATTTTCGAATATTAAAAAAATACCCGAATCGAAAAATTCATAAGAAGTTATATCAAATTACCGAATTTAAAAATTCACCAATCCTAAAGTTCCCAAATTACAAATTCCTGAATTGGAAAATTCCCGATACTGTAAAATTCCCAACACTATAAAATTTCCCAATTAGAAAATTCCTCAATAATAAAATTAAATTGTTCAAATTAAAATTTACGGTTAATGAAATTCCCGACCGTTTATAGTATTACAGAATTTGAAATTTGCCAAAATACTAAAATGTCGAAATCACAATCAGTTCATAATATAAGCCAATTTTCAATTTTCAAAATAATAAAATTTTTGACAGAAAACTGTCGCACTATAAAATATTCGGATTAGAAAATTTTCTTATAATTAAATTCCCGAATTTCAAAGATTTAGTTATTAAAATGATGGAGTATTAAAAAAATTATATTTGCAAAATTTCATTAATTATTATCTTCCTGAAAAGTAAACAAAAGGTCGAAAATTGAAGGAAAAACTGAAACTTTCTAGCATTATTTAAAGAGAATATATTTAAAAAATTGTTTAATGAATGATGTTGCTTGACTCGAATTAATTATCATCTTACTGGAATTGAAAAATAAAAAAAATTGAATTACCCGCGACTATCTAGCATTATAGAGAAAAAGATAGTTAACAATAATAAATTGTTTAAATAATTGTTTTTTCAACTTAAATTAATTATTATCTTACTATAATGGGAAATGGGTGTTTTTCAAATAATTTAAATTTTTTCTTTCTGAAGCAATATCTTGAAAATAGGTTAATTTTAGTGATACAATGATAAATGATTAATTTTTAAATATTAGCCTGTTATTGTTTTAATGAAGCTGAAAATGTTGCACAATCACGTTATTTTTTTTAATTTTTCTATTTTTCACTTTTCCCATTCCTAGAATTTTTTTTAATTTAGTGCATACATTTCACTATTAATTAGAAAAATAAATTTCATTTTTAATTATGTTAGAAAATCACATTAGGTTTCATTTTACCAAATAATTTTCTTCGTTGAAAATAATAAGATTAGATCAATAGTATCAAATAGATAATTTCTTGATTTCAAAGAAGAAAAAGAAACCGTCAAAATTTAAAACCAAATTTTTTTCATGAAATGCACTTTCACTTTAAATTAAAAAAACAAAGTTAAAAAAATAATTTATTAAAATCAAAGATAATTTTTTTCCGGGTTTATCTTATAATTTTTGAAAAAAAGTGTTTAATAGTTTTTTATGTAAGTCTTTTGTACCTTGTGGATAGACCTAATATTAGACCTAATATTAGATAAAAAAAGACCTAATATTAAAAAACCTAAAGACCTAATATTAAATCTATAAATTAATTATATCCAGAAATTATTAAAAATTTATGAAGAAAAATTTGAGGACTTACTTCAAACACACAAAAAATGAATAAGAAGATCGCAGACTTCATGATTGGATGAACCTGAATAATTTGATGTCAAATCCACGATTTTTTTACTGAATAGTTATCAGTTGAAATGCTTTAAACAAAGTAAGAAAAATTCTTAACAGTTTGGACAGAATGAAAAAAAATTATGGTTTGAAGCCACGGCTTAGATAGCGTTTTATCAACCGCGAATATGTTTATTTAGACTCTTGTTTCCTTGTTCTAAATTCTAATTTCAATGTTTCCCGTCGATTGAGTGAATTGCAGAATATCTTGCATTTTTCATCTTCTCTGAAAATGCTTGAGAAACTTCCGCTAATGAAGTTATTTAACTTTTTTTTTTTAATAATAATTTCCTTCAATCCCCCCCCCTTCACTGCCGTTTCATAACCGTTTTTATTACGTTTAAAAACATAATAGACGTTTTCTAAATTAACAACAGGGTTTTAAGATTAAGCATTTTTTTAGGAATAAATAAAAACAATTTTTGACCTAATACTGAATTTTTTTTATCAATATTTTTTTAATAGTACAAATATTGAAGTTACCTAATGTAAGCAAACTAATTAAAATTGACGAATTAAAAACTTTTTTTCAATATCATAAGGAATTAAAAATAATATTAATAATATTATACCATGAAAATGTCAAATAATGGTTGTTTTTTTAAAAAGTTGAAATGAGAGCAAGAAAATAAGCATCATTAGTTTGTTTTTAAATTTATATAAATATGATTTTTATTCGATTCTTGAGAAATTTAAAGAAAAATATTTATGAATATCTAGCTGTCTTTTAGACATTTGACCCTAATTCTTCACCTTTCCAAGGTAAAAAAAGAACATTTTCCCACAGTTTATTTTTGACGTGAAATTTCCCGCTATTTTCAAATCCGCAGCCAAAATTAGAGCTTCTTATTTAAGAAAAGGGTCTTACCTCCATTTGACCTTGAAAAATAACTTCAAGGTCAAACCTAATTTTATAGTCAAATATTCCCCTCGATCCTGATCCACCTTTGTCTAAACCATTTCTTCATAATTAAAGTATTTTAGAAGATATCGGGTCGTTTTTCTGACATTTGACCTTATCTTTTTACCTTTCCAAGGTCAAAAAAACCAGTTATTTACAGATTATTTTTGGCGTTAAATTTTATGCTCTTTTCAAAACCTTAGTAAAAAATAGGGGTTCTTATTTAAAAAAGGGTCTTATCTCCATTTGACATTGAAAATTAACCTCAAGGTCAAAATTGATAGTACAGTCCAATGTCCCCCTCGATCCTGATCAACCTCTATCCAAACCATTTCTTCATAGATAAAGTATTTTAGAAGATATCTGGTCGTTTAGAAGGGGTTCTTAATTAAGAAAAGGGTCTTGCCTCTATTTGACCTTGAACATTGAATTCTAGGTCAAAATTTATGTTACAGTCAAACGCTCCCCTCGATCCTGATCAAACTTTGTCTGAACCATTTCTTCGTAGATAAAGTATTTTAAAAGGTATCTAGTCGTTTCTCAGACATTTGATATTAATTTTTTACATTTCAGTCAGTTTTGACGTAAAATTTCCCGCTCTTTTTAAATTAAATTCCAAGTCAAAATTACGGGTTCTTATTTAAGAAAAGGGTCTTACCTCCATTTGACCATAAAAATTGACGCCCTTGGTCCTGGTTGATCTTTAGCAGAGCCATTTTTTCGTAGATAAAGCATTTGAGAGGATATCTAGTCGTTTCTCAGACATTTGACCTTCAATTTTTAACTTTTTCAGGTCACAAAAACCATTTTCCGCTGAAACTTCTCGCTCTTTTCAAATCCACAGTCAAAATTAGAGGTTCTCATTTAATAAAAGGCTCTTACCTCTATTTGACCTTGAAAATTGACTTCTACGTTAAAATGATGATACAGTTAAATTCTCCCCTTGGTCCTGGTTAATCTTTAACAGAGGCATTTTTTCGTAGATAAAGCATTGTAGAAGATATCTGGTCGTTTCTCAGACATTTGACCTTCAATTATTAACTTTTTCATGTCACAAAAACCATTTTCCGCTGAAACTTCTCGCTCTTTTCAAATCCACAGTCAAAATTAGAGGTTCTCATTTAATAAAAGGCTCTTACCTCTATATGACCTTGAAAATTGACTTCTAGGTTACAACTGATGATACAGTCAAATGATCCCCTTGGTCTTGGTTAATCGTTGTCCAAACAATTTCTTCGTATATAAAGTATTTCAGAAGATATCTGGTCGTTTCTCAGACATTCGACCTTAACTTTTTACATTTCCAAGGTCACAAAAACCTTTCCCGCTGAAACTTCCCACTCTTTTTAAATTATTAGTCATAAATAGAGGTTCTCGTTTAAGAAAAGTGTCTCTTTTTTAAATTAAATTCCAAGTCAAAATTACGGGTTCTTATTTAAGAAAAGGGTCTTACCTCCATTTGACCATAAAAATTGACGTCAAGATCAAAATTGATGGTACATTCAAATGTCCCCCTCGATACTCATCAACCTTTGTCTGAGCCATTTCTTCGTATATAAAGTATTTCAGAAGATCTGAGGTCGTTTCTCAAACATTTGTCCTTAATTTTTGAATATTTCAAAGTCATTAAAACCTTTTTTTCGGAAGTCATTTTTGACGTGAAATTTCCCGCTCTTTTTAAATCCACAGTCAAAAATAGGGGTTCTCATTTAAGAAAAGGGTCTTACCTCCATTTGACCTTGAAAATTAGCCTCAAGCTCAAAATTGATGGTACAGTCTAATGTCCCCCTCGATCCTGATCAACCTTTGTATGTACCATTTCTTCGTAGATGAAGTATTTTAGAACATATCTGGCCGTTTATCAGACATTGGACCTTAATTTTTTAACTTTCTAAGGCCAAAAAAACTATTTTTTCACAGGTCATTGTTGAAGTGAAATTTTTCGATATTTTCAAATCAACAGTCAAAAATAGGGGTTCTAATTTAAGAAAAGGGTCTTACCTCCATTTGACCTTGAAAATTGACTTCGAGGTCAAAATTCGTGGTACAGTCAAATGTCCACCTCGATGCTGATAAACCTTTTCTTAACCATTTCTTCGTAGATGAAGTATTATAGAAGATATCTGATCGTTTCTCAGACATTTGACCTTAATTTTTAACCTGTCCTAGTTTAGAAAAACCATTTTTCCACTCGTCATTTTCGACGTGAAATTTCCAGCTCTTTTCAAATTCGCAGTCAAAAATAGAGGTTCTCATTTAAAAAGGTCCTACCTCCGTTTGACCTTGCAAATTGACCTCGATGTCAACATTGATAGTACAGTCAAATGACCGCCTCAATTCTAAGGAACCTTTGTAAAAACCATTTCTGCCTATATAAGGTATTTTAGAAGACATCTGGTCGTTTCTCAGACATTTAACCTTCATTTTTTAGCTTTCCAAGGTCACAAAGACGATTTTTTTACAGGTAATTTTTGACGTAAAATTTCCCGCTCTTTTAAAATCCGCAGTCAAAAATAAGGGTTCTCTTTCAAGAAAAGGGTCTTACCTTCATTCAACCTTGTCAATTGACTCAGGGTCAAAAATGATGGTACATTCAAATGCCCCCCTCGACCCTGATTAACCTTTGTTTGTACGATTTCTTCACAGATAAAGTATTTTAGAAGATATCTGGTCGTTTCTCAGACATTTGACCTTAATTTTTTACCTTTCTAAGGTCGTTAAAACCATTTATTCACAGGTCATTTTTGATGTAGAATTTGCCGCTCTTTTCAAATCCGTAGTCAAAAATAGGGGTTTTCATTTAAGAAAAGGGTATTACCTCCATTTGACATTGAAAATTTACCTCCAGATCAAAATTGATGGTACACTTGAATGTTTCCCGAATGTTTCCCTCGATCCTGATCAACCTTTGTCTAAACCATTTATTCTTATATAAAGTATTCTAGAAGATATTTGGTGGTTTCTCAGACATTTGACCTTAATTTTTTACCTTTCTAAGGTCACAAAAAACATTTTTCTACAGGTCATTTTTGACGTAAAATTTCCCGCTCTTTTCAAATCCGCAGTCAAAAAATAGGAAATCCAATTTAAGAAAAGGGTCTTACCTATATTTGACCTTGAAAACTAACTTCAAGGTCAAAATTAATGGTACAGTTTAATATCCCCCTCGATCCTGATCAATCCTTGTCTAAACCATTTCTTCGTAGATAATGTATTTTAGAAGATATCGGGTCATTTTTGTGACATATGACCTTAACTTTTTACCTTTCCAAAGTCACAAAAACTATTTTCCACTGAAACATCCCGCTCTTTTTAAATTCACAGTCAAAAATAGGGGTTCTCATTTAGGAAAAGGGTCTTAACTCCATTTGACCTTGAAAGTTTACCTCAAGGTTAAAATTGTTGGTACAGTCAAATGTCTACCTCGATCCTGATCAACCTTTGTCCAAGTCATTTCTTCGTATACAAAGTATTTTAGAAGATATCGGGTCGTTTCTTAGACATTTGACCTCAATTTTTTACCTTTCCAAGGTCCCAATAAACATTTTTCCACAGGTAATTCTTGACGTGAAATTTTCCGCTATTTTGAAATGGGCAGTCAAAAATAGGGGTTCTTATTTACGAAAAGGCACTTACCTCTATTTGACCTTGAAAATTGACTTCTAGGTTAAAATGATGATACAGTTAGATTCTCCCCTTGGTCCTGGTTAATCTTGAACAGAGCCATTTTTTCGTAAATAAAGCATTTTAGAAGATATCTAGTCGTTTCTCAGACATTTGACCTTAAATTTTTAACTTTTTCAGGTCACAAAAATCATTTTCCGCTGAAACTTCTCGCTCTTTTCAAATCCACAGTCAAAATTAGAGGTTCTCATTTAATAAAAGGCTCTTA
>JAAAKG020144844.1:0-11026 GCA_010014905.2 Druon quercuslanigerum
ATACTGTAAAAAGTAAAGGTTCTGTTAATTTTAGATCCGATACTAAAAATCTCAGTATAATATAATATGAAATTATTTAAACTTTGCAGAAATTTAAGTAAATTAATAAAATTTTCAATTGCTTGAGTTCCTAACTTTCAACTTTTTAGAACAGACTGCAAATATGTGGTCCCACAAAAAACATTAAAATTTTTTAGATAAATTGCCACTTGTAATTTCTTTCAATTTACTCTGTAAAATCTGTTTTTGGACAACAACAATGCAAACCATTTACAAAAATTTTCTTCATATTTGAGCTTACATGTCTTCTCAAAAATCCTAATTATATAATATAAAAATGTTTTGTAAGCATTTGTATTTTTATTTCATAAAATGTTCTTTGGACCTAAGATAAAATATATTTTCATTATATCGTTATCAGGTCTAAAAATTTAAATATTTTGAGGATGCACTTATTTATTCTTCTGAAAAGACTAAATTCTAATTGTGAAAAAATAAGTATATTGAAAACCTAGATAGGGTAAGTAATGTCAAGAAATTATCTATCACTGTGTTCATACTTATTCCAGTCCTAATGAGGCCGCGATATCGTTGGCGAAATGCATAGACATTTAAAAAACTAAAAACTCTTACTGTTTACCTATCCTTATAAATTCGCAAAACCAAATTTATTCCGAGAAAGCGTGATAGTTGCTTATATGTATTAACTGATCTTAATCATTATAATCATCTGTACAACATTATATTAGATTCGTTAATCTAAGATTGAATGTTTTTTTTAAACTCTTTTCGTTATTATTAAATAATCATTATTTTTATTATTCTAATACTTCGTGATTAACATAAATTAATTATATTAATAGTAACTGTTACCTCGAATCTATAAATTCTGTGTTATTTTAAATTTGAGGAATCTTATATTTCTGACTTTTACTACGACACTGTGTTTTAAAGTTTCTGTTAATTCGTGTCCTTACCACTTATACTCGAAGTTGACCTTGATTATGAAGTGGAGCGTGCATTCTGTTTCCTATTTTAAACTTAAATTCGAAAGTTTGGGAAACAGTTTGTAATGTTGATCAATTGTTGCTAAACTATAATCTTTCAAACATGATATGACCTAAATTTTAACAACACAGGTCTGTTACCTGTTCTGACGTATGTTATATTTTGCATTTCACTCTACTTATAAGGAATAAATTATTAAAAAAATAAAAAAATGTTTTCGGAAATGCTCTGCAATATTACTTAATTATCTTGTTGATAAGAATTTTATGTATTATGTCACATTCGTCTAGACAGAGTTTCAAACCTAACTTATCAGTTAAGTCACTATGGATATATAATATATATATAATATTATGTATATAATGATAAGAATGATTTAAGAAATATACATTTCAGATGCTATTGTAGGGATATGGTTCAATATTTTTTATTGGCTTCAAAAATCTTCTAGCATTAAAGGATAGGTACATGCTACAGATACAAATAACTTGCTTACCAGGTTCCCAAAGTCATAAAAACGCGACCTAAACGTGACAACTATCGGACAAATTCATGGTGTAATCAAACTTGGATGGGTAGCATCAACTAAAACATATTTATTTTTTAAATTTATGTAGAAGTAATCACATTACTTCATACTTTCACTTAGCAATAAATGACTTTTAAAATAAATAATAAAGTTTTGCATTGCACAACTTATACTCAGCTTTAACACAGAAATAACAAGAAAGATCCCCATTTGTAACCTAAGTCGAAGTTATTCCGAGAGTTGCTTTTCATTTAGCGTATAATATGAGTCTCTCGTGGTTTAGGTTTATGAATCAATTCCTTCTAATTGATATTTTCTTTCATGGGGCCACACATTTTTTCTCTTTAGCTTTCCATCAAAACATATTTAGCATGGACGCATGGACGTGTATTCCGAAGTCGTCACCAAGGCCGCGACCTTAGTTGAAAATACTTTTTGGAATTATTTTACAGATCGCAACTCGTTTAATAGTGTAGTGTTTCAGATGATCGACTAAAATATAGTTATGCCGTCAATGAAGACTAGATCTGTTTATATTAACCATCAGAGTTACGTGATAATTCATAATTGCAGTATCGAGGAACAATACTAAATAGCGACTGAATCGGTTAAATCTATTGATCGCAGGTTAGTACAACTTGAGAATTGGTACTGGTAACCATCAATCATACTAATATTCGATTGATTATAATTGTAACATTTAGGGCCGATTTCACCAACTCTGAGTAAATCGTAAGTCATTGATTAGCCTTATTTAATCAATACTTTGCGTTCCACCATTCTTTTAATCATGATTAAGGGAACATAATCATCAGTTAACTTAACCGCCCAATAATGGCTGATTATGGCGTGATTAAAGTAACATAATTCCGAGATTGAAGTGCAAGTGCAGGGTGCGCAGTATACATGAAGGAAATATGGCTCTGTTTTACGATGATATTTTATCCTCATCTGATGATGATGACGATGAAATGTTTTACCACGTTTAGAGAAGACCACGAATATTCAGAGAACGAGTAAATTAAATGATAATTGAAAAAAGCCTGGTTGACATTTTCATTGCGTCCAATTTGACGGCCATTTCATTGTATCCAATTTGAGGTTAGATAAACCCGACAATTTAAAAAAAGACTCACTTGTTCAAAGAAATATATGATTATTTTGTACTCAAATCTTCTACGTTGTTCCCCATAAAATTCACCACTTTTATTTTCTTTTGTAAACAACACAATTGCCGCTTCTCTTCTATTGCACTTTAACCACACATAAATTTAAACTTTGGGCATCTTATCAGAAGATGCTGCCTAAATAATATGGCGCCGAATGTTAAAGAAGAATTTCGTTTAAACTAATCAGAGTCGCCGTTACAACAGAAATACGTAGAAAATAGACTTTATTGCGAACAGAGTATACTATTAGCTAACCATAGGTTTAAAATGCTTGGTAGAATGCATCGCTGGTTAACGCACTAATTATTACTTAAAAAATAATAATGCTTAGTTAATCATGGATTTAATCAGAATAAGTGAATTTGGCCCTTACTGAACTGTCGTGTTGTCCATATACGTACTTGGAGGATCAGTAGTTATAACTTGGCTTTCAGTAAAATACAAGTTTCTTTTTTCACGTACATGCCCATTTCACGAGTTCCAGTTGAAATTATCAAATCAAATTTGTCATTGACATTTTGTTCATTATTAAAAGGTCTACAATGAATCAGACTGAAAATGCATTTTCTCTGATATGGATAAGAAAATTTATTATTCAAGATACACACAAAATTTTATGATAATTTTCTCTCTATTGCGCTTCATCATTCTAATACATTCTCAAAATGTCACTGTGATAGTGGTGGCGTTGAATCTGGTACTTTTTATTTCAGAAAATAATTTCAAGAAAATTTGTATAAAGTTTTATACATTGGAGAAGGCGAAGTTTCGCCAGAGTTAGGACAAAACCTGTCATGAAATATATTTTTTTCCAATGATATGTCATTTCCTTCTTGAAATTTTCTTTTAGGAGGTTTATATCCCCCGGAATGCATACTTAATCCTGCGATGAAAAAAACGATTGATTTCGTTAACCTGCTCACATATTTAACCGTCAATCTCGGAAGTGATTTATAATGAGTAAATTTTATGTTCAGAGAGAAAATACAACTTCCTTAAAAAGCATTCTTTGAAGTTTATAATCTGATAATATAATTTAAAATTATAGATTATCATATAAAGTATAACCAAACATGGAATAGTGAATTTTTGGAAAAAATTCAACAAAATAGTTAAATCCTGAACTATTAAGACCTCATCAGATTTCTCTGGACAGGTAGATTAAATAATTTATTATATAAAAAATATGTTTGTTGCACGGGCACATTCTCATTGAGTGCTGCGCGCGCGATTCTTCGCCCAAAGTTTCAGCGCGACCAGGGCACGCGAGTGTGCTCTAGCGCTTCGTGCTCATTCGTGTACATTGAAAGCGTACACTTTAACTACATTTTTTTAATTACTATAAATATTATAACTCAAATTCAAAACTGGGATTTAAACTTCTAAACAATTACAGCCATAAATTGCAACTGAAATTTGATTTGTCATTAAAAAGAGTTCTCAAAGCATTCACGGCTTTCACGATTATGTTCTCATTGCAGAAACTCGCACTTCGAGCTCGATACTTTGTAAACGCTAGAAAAACTTCATTAAGAAAATTCGTTAATAGTATTCAAATCTAATAAAAACAAAACTTTTAAATTAAAGATATCTTAAAAAGAAAAAATTGAATATTATTGAAAATGATTGAACTTTTTAAGTTTTGTCTAATTCAGAAATTTCATAATAATAGTTCCAAAATACTTATATTTTAAATTTAGTAGAAATTTGGCTTGATATTTTATAAACTGTTAAAAAAACTTTTTTTCTTATTTTGTGAATTTTCAAAATGTTTAAAAAACATATAACTTTTTGAACTTGTGTCGAATTTAAAAATGTTATTATGATTATTTGCACGTCTTTTTGTCATCTTCGAGAAAATTTGACAATAATTTCTGAAATTCATAAAAAACATTTTTTAAATTTTTGAAAAAGCTCCAACTTTTTGAATTTCTGTCTAGTGAAGAATTTCAATGCAATTTTCTAATGTATCCAAAAAATATATTTTTTTTATTTTTCTAAAAAGTTTCAAAATTTTCAAAAGTATATAACTTTTTTAATTTTCGTCAAAATTGAAAATTTTATTATGATAATTTGCGAGTCTTCTACCCTTCTATAAGAAACCTTGGCAAATCCTCCAAATTTAGCGTCGCTACAAAATTCAGGTAACCATACAAACAGACAGACATACAGACATACACCATCGAAAATTTAAACGATTTCACAACACAAGATGTCGACGGCTTTTAGTTTTTGAGAGGTAGCTGTAAGCTAACTCTGTAAAAATGAAAGTGTAAGCAAGTAAATTTGTTTAGGGCCAACAGGCCGAGAAGTAAACGTCTACCTATCTATCAAAATAATAACCGGAAAGGAAAAATTTTATTATTTATCAACGTGTATTTTCATTGTTATTTTACCTTGATCAACCTTAATAATTTTGTTAATAAATTATTAATGATTCTATCTCTGTATTGGGCGCCACAGCAGTTTAATTTTACTAGTACGCAAGATTTTTAAATTACCTTGACAGTTACAGAATCATATAAAGGTGTCATTGACAATAATGAGAATAATGACAATAATGAATGTTTAAACCGCCGAAGGACAACCGTGACACCTTTAGTTAACGAGATAACGACGACACTGTTAACTAAATTATTCTTTAAACCATCAATCAGTTCGTCTTTTACTTAAAAAAAGTTAGGATGGTTTTTAAATTCGTTTTCATAGGGGCGATCTTCCTTAATTCAATTGGTAAATAGAATAATATAATACATTTATAACTTTTAACATAGTTTAAGCTTAATACAAACAAAAATTGATCGAATTGATCCGCTTCCTACTCCAATTGCTACATTTTATAAAATTTACTTCTGTTTGTCCATAATATCGTAAAACGTTTGAAAATTTCTGAAATTTTTGTTTAATTGGTTGACAAAAGTAATGATGTACAACGATCAAAATCGTCTCACTTCGCGTCATTAAAGCAATCATCTCGGATTGTAAGAGATTGTTCAATAGTTTCACTTTATAAATCATCGAGATTGCGTTATTCATCATAAAACGTTATCAGACTAATTAAAGTTTCTAAACCAAATAATAATAATAATAAAATCATAGTAGAAAGACTATTATTTCGACGAGCAAAAATAAAAGTATCCGCGTCACTTATAATTTGTGATATAACGACCATTAAGATAAACTTATATATAGAAAGTTCTCTCATAAATAATAGACAACGTTAATCTTTTTAGAGGATTCTATAGCCTTGCTGCTGAAAAAAGTCGTCATTTATACAGTAATTAATTGTTTCTTTGGTTGAAAAAAATGAAGATTGCTTCTAATCTTGTCTTCTCTCGGATGGTCATGCTTAATTCTATTATTGAATATAACCAAGTTTCTATGAGTTAAAATATATTTTAAAAGTATTAAAGCTAGTTGATTTGCAAACGAGCAGTTTAACTTTTACAAAAAAAAAAAAATAAATTTCTGCTGAAGATCAACTTTGTAGCATGAAATGTAAATTCTCAATAAACTCCACAAATTGTTTAGCAAATAGTTGAATTTTAAACTGAAGAAAATTGTTTAATAATAAAATAAAATTAATTTAGGAATACTTTGTTTATCTATTTGGTCCATATTAAAACATATTTTAGGCATTGAAATCCAATAATTTATTTTTCCCTTTCACAGAACTAAGTTGGCAGTCCAATGACATAATGCCTTCTGAAGGAGAAGAAGAACAAGAAGAACCTGGTGAAATATATGTAAATGGTCGTCTACCTAGTGCCAAAACATATCATCTTATTGAAATACCTAATGCCTCATTTGCAACTAAATCTGCCGGACCAGCTCCCCGTCATTTATATCGAACATTATTCCTTTTTCCGAGGGAGCATTCTCTGCGATGGGAAATACCAACTCGAAAGCCTCGGAAGTATATTGGCATCGAAACGACAGATTGTCCTGTAGCAGTAACCGCCCAGGGTTACATCGTTGGAATGTATGTTTGTGCTGTGAATACAATTCTAAGAATGTATGATACACGTGGGAACCAGATGACATTAAACATACATACCTTCCAGTCTAAACCTTATCACGAAGTTTTTGGTGGCGCGCATCATGCTTAGAGGTTCACAGAGCGAAATTTCATTAAAATTCATCAGATACGTACCTATTGTCTTGATTCTGTTGACACTAATTTAATATTTTTTTAATATTAATGCTTAATTAAACAAGTGTAATGGAATTTTATCTAGTGTTGCCCTATGAGGCCCGATTCGAATCGGCGTTTAAGCAATATTTTCTTTTAAATTATTTAACAAGATTGTAATACATTTTGTGCTTAAATTCAATTAAAAATAATTTACTATTTAGGAACGTGTAATTCTAAAATAAAAAATGTTGTTCTTTGTGTTACTTAGCAATACTTAACTGATTAATTGATTGATCGACTGATCGACCTTCAACCTAATGGAGACACATAGTAGAACATCAGAATTTGAGTAGATTAGGGTTTTCCTAAAAGGCTGGTGACTAATTTATACGGTTAAATAATCGGCTCTTGCCAATTTAGCGTTAAAGTAGAATAGGATTTAGGATCGTCTATTGCGATCACCATGAAAGAATTATTATTATTAGTATACAATCTTTATATCTGGAATTTCTACGCCATAAGTAGTTTAAAAAAATTCACCTCACCAAGCGAATCAACATTTGCGATTTATTACTCAAATGTAACAAAAGCCTATTTTTTTTGAAGCAAATTCTAAAGGGTAATAAAAATGGATCTTTTACGATAACTTCGTGATTAAAAGATCATAGAGTAAGCGAGATGAGCAGGCACAAACAAAATCAAGGTCCGAAATATAAAAAAAAAAACAGTTTTATTGTATGTTTGGTGGTATTATAAAAGCCTCGTTCGTTGGATGGCGTTAACGAAGAACCAGGCTGTCAATTCGGATGATTATTGTCGTAAGCTGATGCGATTGGACTAAGAAATCAAGAAAAAGTGACAAAAATGGTATAATAGGAAAGAAATAATCTTCCATCATTCTCTTTAAAACCATTTTAACGGAACAGCAATCGATTTAGAAGAGGTTATCAAAAATGAATTGATCCACTTTCTCGACTCTGAAAATCATACAAGTGACCGAAAATTGGAAATAGGTTATTGAACAAAATGGCCAATATCGCAATAATTGAATTTTATTTTATGTATAATTAAAATCATTTTAAACTTTCTGTCAAAAAACGAATATAATAAAAAACGAATAACGATAATAGCGCATAAAAACTAAATCTTAAATTTATGAACATATTGCAAATCCATGAGTAACGCATAATTGAATTAGAATCAATGTTTTAAAATTAATTTTTAATGATAATGTTGTACTTCTTACATAAAAGGGATGGCATTTTAACAAAAATAAATACTCATTATAAGCTAAATAAAACTAATTAAAACTGATTTTTAATTCCCTATCGAAAACAATTGAGTTCATCTAAATAAGACGGCTGTTTAACCAAATAGTTAAATTTTGAACAATTAAAATTTCTTGTTCATAAGACAGAATAATAAATTTTTAACTAAGCGTTGAACTTTGCAGCAAAAATTTTGAATTTTTCATGAAACAGTGGAATTTTCCACACACAAATATGACTTTTTAAGTAAAGCGTGAATTTTGAATCAAATTGATGTTTTTTCTATGAAAATTGATCAAAAGGCTTGCTTGTTCAACAAAATTATTATGCTCGCGACATAATAATATAATTTTCTACCAAATTATTAAACGTTTAAAAAGATAATATGAATTTCCAACGAAAAATAATGAACTTAAAACTAAAATAGTTGGATTTTATTACAAGGTACTGTTAATACACTTTGCATTTTAATGTATACAAGAGAAAAAGAAAAATAGTTGAAATAATGTAAAACCAAATGTAAAAACAAATTTATTCGAAACTGCCATTTTATGAGCCTATAATGCCCTCTGAAAAATGAGAATTGAAGGGACCGCGGTATAAATCTGCTAACTGACATTTCAGACATTTTACGCTGTGAAAGAAAATCTTTCCGTTGAACTCAGCTGTAGATACCAAAACGCGATTTTAGAAACTCCATTTCGAAAAAAAAACTAAAAGGAATTGTGCCGCTTCATTTGCGCAATATTAACTAAATAAAAAAATGTTCCAAAAAATCCAAAAAAGTCAATTTCACCCAAAGCAAATAACTGCAGGTCAGTCTTATGTTTCAATGTGAAATAATAGAATCCTCGTCATTAGGCAGCACAAACATTAAGGTTAAGACAGTTCTGCGGTAGATAAAATTCTGGTTTCAAATAAAATATCGTACATTGTTCACAGTGTTACACGCGTCTTTTTACGTGTCGAAGGCGTCTGTGGTTTTTTAAGGTGTAAATATGTGTCTAACACTACTTTTAACGTACCCTCATTTTCGAGTTATGTCAATGATCACATATATCAAAACGCACCGCCCAGTTATTTTGCATTTAGGGATGGGCTGATATTCCCTCCACTTCGCAACCTGTGACACTTAGTTGCATAGACACTTTTTCATTTTCTCCGTCTCAATAGACAACGGTGGGGATAAGGAGAATTTGACATAAACGCACTGTTTTCATTTCAAAGGCTTTGATTTAACTGAAAGTAGAGTGTGATATGCTATTACCAGTGTACACTGCAAAATAATGATGGCACTATTTATGACATTGGATATTAAAATTTTGTACGTAAATCAGTATGAATCTCTATATTCTGGATTCAGTATTCTGGATTTAATATTTATTATTATAAATATTGGATCGGAAAACTTAAAATCTAGCTTATACGCTTTGATATCTATAAATTTCTGCTCGGACTCCAAAATCCAAAATTATAAACGGTATAATCAATTTTTCTCAGTGCACTTTTAGTCGGCTTTTGGAGGTCTAAGCACAGGAAGTCATAAGCAAAAAACTGCACATTCTGTGTCTTAATCTCTCATTTTAGTTTTCAAATGCACTTAATTGTTTTGATGTCTTAAAATATTTTTATAAAAAATAATAATACACTAAATTTTACTGTCTACAAGTATTATTTATGTTAAACGAAACCTAAAGACGCCTTTAATTCAATTTTGAAGAAACTTGCGCTGAGTGTGCTTTGGCCGCGCACAGCCGTTGTTTTTGGACTACACAATGTGTGTTAGCCTACGCGACATATTAAGCTCTGATTATATTTTCTTTAGGATTTCAAAATTTTGCATACAGCGCTTTAGTTCTTGTCAGAATATATTTTAAGTAATTAAAGTCAACTATTTCGTTTCACTTTCACAAGATTAAGTTCGCAGTTCCTTGACACTATGGCTAACTATACCTACTGCTTCCTTTGAATCTAGGTTTATAGGAACTGCATCGCTAGATATATATCGAACATTGTTCCATTTTCCTAGAGCGAATTCTCTGTAATGGGAAGTACCAACCAAGCTTAAATTTAATTTTTGAATCTTGGAACTTTCAAATATCATGGAAAATAGTCTCTGAGGAGTACATACACTGATGCTAAAAATCGGTTCCCCACATTGCCCCCTGGGGTTGTGGAGGCAAGTTCGAGAAAAAATGTTTTTAAAAAATCCGAAACGAGAAAAATGTTTTAGACTAATCATACGCATTTTTATCCAAAGAATCCGAATATGCAATAAAAAAATAGATGTTCCTATCTAAAATTTAAAAATTACACCCAACCCCACCCTAAAGGGGCAGTATCGGTTAAACGATTTTAACATCAGTATATGTACTCCTCAGAGTGATTAAATTTTTATTCATCACATTATTTCACACAGTGCCTATTTTTCGAGATATTTGAAAGTTTCAAGTTAAAAAAATCATCCTACATCTATATATATATATAAAAGCCACCGAACGCGTCCGTCAGGGCCGACTTGTTTTAAAATGCACGGTGAAAATGAGAAAAGTGATATTTTGTATCAGTTCTACTGTGCTTATCTTCGCTTTTTCCGGAAAAATAAAGTTAAGTAGTTTTAACATCTAGTGAGAAAAAATAAATGACAAAATAGTGTGCAGCATATTGTTGAGAGAATGCAGATACAGTTATTTGCAGACCCATCTCGACTCTTCCAACACCCTTTAGTTACTGTCGACAACCCGCCAAAACCAGAGAAGGTTAAAGTATTTTTAAGAGAAGTCTACGAAGTGAAGCATAGACTTGATGAAGACTCGGAGAGCATAAATAGCTTCAAGGAGTTCGATCCTGGACCAGACAGTATCAAGACCATCTGGTAAAAGAAGTTTCCTTCAACACACCACCATCTGGCCCGTAT
>JAAAKG020144845.1:0-11026 GCA_010014905.2 Druon quercuslanigerum
ATAAAAAAAGTAAAAATACTTTACTTTCAGACAAAAGTATTTCAGATAAATATCTCTTAAAGAAAATCTATAGAATTCCTAAAATTCCTAAAAAAATGTTGAGAGCATTTTTTTCCAGATTTAAAAATGTGATATACGGATGTCCGTAGTACTAAGAAATTCGAATATCGTATAAGACAGTATCAGAAATATAAAAATTTAATTTTGGGACAAACAAACGGAGCTATAAAAAAAATAAGGAATAAGTTATTTACCTAAACAGAGCTACAAATTTGTTAATAATCATTTTTTGATAGACTGCATAGTTTTTGTTTTATTCATAAAAACAACATTATATATGAAATTATATTAGTTTTCGGACAAACGGCATAATATGAGAAAAATGAATAGACAAAAAACTCTTCCAAAAACGAGTGAAAACTTATCAAAATTTGTCACCAATGCCTTTTTAATAGAAGCCGTCGATTTTGTGTCAATCGTAAAGAGTAACATTAAAAAAGAATTAAATTTGTTTTAAGATAAAGCAAGGTGCTAAAAAAATAGAAACAAAATTTGTTTACCCAAAAAGGTTTTACAAATTTTGTATTAATAACACAGCCACACAAAAAAGTGTCGAGATCTGAGAACGCCACATGTTTTTTCCTATTGATTTTGACGCGCTAAATCCGAAGATAAATCCGTCAGAATTTTCCCTAGACATAAGCATTTCACCCTGACCTTAAAAAACTCAAAAAAAATATTATATCCTGTTTTGGAGATAATAAATATCAATTCTTATGTTTTTGGATGCACTGAATGCAAATTAGCTGTTTGAGGTCCTTCAAATTAATTTCAAGCAAATAATAGTATTGAGAATTTCATCTTGATGATAAGGTATCATCAGTGGTTATAAGATTTTTTAGTAAAACATCGATGTTCTTTAAACATCAAAACAATAATGATTTTTTTCCGATGCATCGATGAATTCGATGTTAATCATTTTTGACATCGATGTTTGGCTGCATCAATGTTTAAATTTTGACCTCCTATCACAATCACGAAGTACGATTGAGTTAAAGTTGGTGTTCCATTATTCAGAAGCAGATACAATTTTGAGTAGCATGGTTATTTGGATTTTCTTTTACAAAAATTTAATTAATTTCGACCCTAATAATTACGCTGCGCAATTAATGAGTTATTCAATTTATGATCAACTAAAAAAAAAAAATGTTGTTTGCCAAAAAAAAAACACAGTTAAATTCATCCTAACAGGTAGAATTGAGAGTTGGGATTGTATAACACCTTATAAAATTTTTTGCCTGGGAGTGGGGAGGTTTCTGAACGTCAAAAAAAAGCGTTGAGAGTCCAGCCTAATTACTAAATAAAGTTTTTTTGAAATTTTTAGATTTATACAGTCAAAATTGACGAAAATATCAAATTTACAACGACAACAAAATTTTCCAACACATATTCATCAAAATTTAAGTACATTTAATGTAACTAATTTGAATTATAATTTAATCTCCAAATTTTAAAAAACTAAATTAAATTTTCAAGCAAAATGTCTACGTTTAGAGATTGAAAACATTGTAAAAAATATTCAAAAATTAGGTCAGTTTGCAAATTACTTAAAGTATCCTATTTCAAGAGTTATATCTATTGGCTCTTTAAACAAGTTTTTCGACTTACAAGAGTTAAGTCATCATAATCTAAAATACTCAAAACGTGACGAGTGCATTAAAAAGTTTATTTTATTACATAACAGGTATTCAATTTTCAATAGAGAAATTACTGATTTCAGATTAAACAAATGTCTTAAGAATTTATCAACAGTTAAAATACCTGATGATGTTGCTGAAGTTTTAGCATAAGGAAACAAATTTGGAGTTCCTTTAAATGTGAACAGAATTCCTATTAATAATTTAGTTGCTAATATTGAAAATTTTATCAAAAATATAGAAGAAGAAGATTTAAAATTCAATATTCAAAAAACAGTTACTGAAATAGTCTTAAAGATTTAATTTTCACAGAGGCTAATAAAAGTAACTTAACGTTTGCATCAAATAGGGATGATTATAACATTACAGTTGAAAACATCCTTAAGAATGATATTTTATACAAGAATATTAAAACTAGTATGGTTTCAACTATTGAAAACAAATGTAATGACATAGCCACTAGATGGGAAAATAAAAGATTAATTAATAATCAATGTGCATGCCATTTAAAAAATCGCAATAGTGCCATAGCAAAAGCTTATGCTCTCCCTAAAGATCACAAACCTAATTTAAGTTGAAGACTAATTGTTTCTACTGTTGGCTCTCCAACTAAGAAATTATCAAAGTATATTTCAAATTTTTTAAAACCAGTTGCTTTAAGCACAGACTCATTTGTCAAAAACAGTTGGGAACTTAAAGATTGTTTAAAAAATATAAAGGTACCAAAAACACATACCATAGTTTCTTTAGATGTTGTGTCCATGTTTGACAGCATCCCACTAGATCTTGCTTTAGATTGCATTGAAGAAAAACTTCATTTAAATCATGATTTGACAAAAATAACTAAAAATAAATTTTAATTGCCTCCAGAACAGTTTTCAATGGTATTGTTTTTTCCTTTAACAATAAGTTTTATAAACAAATTTCGGGTTGCCCTATGGGTTTACCTTTATCTGCAGTAGTCTCTGATTTGGTTTTACAAGATGTTGAAAAACGAGCTCTACAACTTTTAGATTTCACACCTATTTTATACAAACGATATGTCGACGACACTTTAGCTATTGTTCCTACAGATAAGATTCAAGTTTTCTTAAATGCGTTTAATAGTATTGAAGACTGTATAAATTTCACCTTTGAATGCGAAAGTAATAATATTATTAACTATCTTGATTTAAAAATTATAAAAACTCCAAATGGTGATTTATTAACCAATTGGTATAAAAACCTTCTTGGTTTGGTAGATACTTAAACTATAATTCACATAATTTATTTGGCGCATGTGAACAAACGAGGCTACCGATCGGTTTCAATTTGAAATAAAATATTATTAAATAACAGACCATTTTTATTGTTTTTCTTAGTGTATAGAAATCACTAGAATATGTTAAGGGTGTACGTAAAAGATTTAAACAATTCCGATAATATTTGCCCAACTTACGATTACTTATTTCTTAAAAAGTAATTGAATTTAGGGCCAAATTTTTTCTTAGTTTTTTAGGCCTAGTATTAAGAATACTCGTCTGATAAAAAACTAAAACCAGAAAACAGGTTTGTCTTATTATTTGCTTTAAGCCTATATGTAAAAAAGATATATTTGTGACTTTAAAAGTTACCGTCCCCCAAAAGGTTTTGACAATAATTTCACAAGATCTCGAGCACTAGGCGAGTTTCTCGATCCAGACCCTTAATTGTATTTGCAAAAAAATGTCAATTCAGTCTGAAATAAAAAAAAAGGAACGTATTTTAAAAACAGAGGAAAAAATAAGAATTCTTTTTAAAAAAAATCATGGTCCCGGAAAATAAGTCCCGAGTTTGAAACCGAAAAGTGCTTTTTGAAATAGATTATGATATTCATTAACTGTACCACTACAGAGCCATTTTCCGCAAAATTCGCAAACTTTTTACAAATTTATTATCATTAGGATATGTACTACAATGTTATCTAAGTTTTTAATAATAATTCCACTTACCCCCTCCCCTCGAAAATCATCCTGTTAACAATCTTCGTTTTCGCGGTGAACCCCTCAAAACTCTTAAATTGGTAATTTAGTTCATGAAGGAACCCTAGTGTCTCTGTAGTTCAGAAAAATAAAATTTACGGTTTATTGAGCCAATTCGTTAGTAAAAAAAAAATATATATATAACATTTGCTTTCAGTATCAAGTTCAATGACGCCGAATTCACCAAATGAGGGTGAGACATCGCAACCTTATACTGAGCTAGTATTGTCATCTCATGGTATGTCAAGAAAGCCACCTGAAGGGAAGATGAAATTGAAAAATCCGGGGCCAGAAGATGCGGTACATCTTCCTGTACCATCTTACAGTGCTCACCATACCCTTGGTTCCATATTATATGCTGGAGCGTGGTTTCTCGTCTCATATATACAAACAGCACGTGAGTAGATAATTTAAAAACGAAAATTCAATCCAGAAAAGAAAGAAGGGAATTATGCCTCAAACGTGTCTGTTTTCTCTAATGATGGATAGCCTTAGTGCAATAAGGCACATGAGGATGGACTACATTTTTTTTTTACAAATGATATTTAGAGGTGGTGCAAGCCCTATAAAGCTTATCATGTATATTTCAGAGGAAATGTTTGCAGTCAAATTTAAATTAAAAACTTCTCTTTAAAGTAAGACACAAATTGCAAATAAAATATTACTTTTTAAATTCCCCCCTCCGTCTCAAACTTGAGACATGCTCAAGTTGACCATTTCGAATTCAGCATTTCTTGATTGGGGGCAATTCAAGTAAAAACCAAGTTGTAGAATTCTTACTCGGGATCATACTAATAACTCGATCTTAACAAAAATGTTTTTAACTATTTATTATTCTTTTTAAAAATTTTCTTTCAAAATCGATTTAGAAATTCACGCTTTGCAAAGAAATTCTCCACTTTTTGTACATTTTTCAATTTAAGTTAGCTCATACTAAATTAAGGATAATAAACATCAAACATCATTGCTAAAAATTACAATTTTATTCTTGAACTTTCCACTTCTTATCCAATTTTTAATTATAGTGTGGTAATTAAATTAATCAAGTGAATAACATTGAATGTTTAAAGTACTTTGTCCTCTATATGTATGCTTTTCACTTTAAGTGACCTAATCATTAACTCAATTTCGCGAAAATACTTGCTTAAACACATTATTATTGTTTATAAATTTATAATTAATGATGTACAAGAATTATTTTTAAAATAGTGTTATATTTTTTTAAGGTAATGAAATAATTAAAATATCTCGGCGGGCTAGGTCTGTAAATTGCTTGGGAAATTTGTGTTCTGAATTACAATAAGAAATTTCCTGCAAAGTCACTTGTAATAAATATTGTTTCTAATTTTCAGCTCTAGTTAAGAGAGAATTAAAGTCAGATATCGACTTTACAAATATTTCTTTTAATTCAGAAAAACAAATTATCAAAACGGAAGGAGATTGTTTAAGAAATCTCGCTCTCGTCTTTACTTATTATTTGTTCATAATTATAAGGCCAAATCAAAGCTAAATCTTTGAGAAAAAACCGTCACTTTCTAGCACTTATCTCATAAAAGATATGAAAAATAATAAATTGTTTAAACAACTACTTTTGTTAACTGGAATTACTTACTACGTGACTAAGTGAAAAGATTCTCTACTTTTTGGAAGTTATAATTTTACAAATCTCTCAAATAATAAAATAGAATATTAGAAGTACGCGTATAATAAATTTTAGATTCAAATTATTTTGTTAGATTATAGTTACCACAATTTATTAGAAAAGATTAAAACCAAAATTTTTAGCAGTTATCAAAACTAACCTTTTTTATTAAGTTGTGATCTAAGTAATACAATTATTTTGCAGTAGAAAAGATTTTCGTCGAACACATTATTCTTTTAGACGAAAAATAATTAATTAATTAATAAAAGAATACCAAAAGCAAGTTTTTTGCGCAATACTTTAAATTGAGTGACATTTAATATAAAATGATTATGATTTTTTTAAATATTTAAATTTATGAACAACGATATTTTTCTTTTAAAAACAGCTGCAGATGAAAAGACTATTCCTATGGGTAGTTTACTGTTTCGTGAAGGAAATGAAAAGGCAATTGGAGTATTTACAGGAGAAAAATTTTATGCGTTGGATAATAAAAGTAAGAATTTATATTAGTAGAAAAAATAATCTAGAAGAAATAATAGAAAATTCTGCCTAAAACAATGTTAGCTTATGATCTTAAAAATATCTGACTAAAAAAAAGCATCTTTAACAAATGACCAATTTGTAAGCAAATAGTTCAATTTTGAACGACATTAATTTTCAAAAAAAAAAATGTACGAAGAAGTGTAAACAAAGTTGTTATCAAATATTTAAGTTTTTTGATAAAAAACCTATTTAAAAAAATACATGAATTTGGAAAAAATGCTCAAATCTTTCATTTAAAAAACGAACATTGTACAAAAAATTTAATTTGCTTATAAATTTATCAGTTTGTGATGCAAAAAAAGTAGATGCATTCTCTGCCAGAAAAATACAATTGTCCTATAAGAAATATAAATATACAAAAAATTATCAACGAAATAATTAAATTTTCAACTAAGAAAGATCATATTTCCCCCTTAAATGGTATATTACAGTTTTTAGTTTAAAAAAGTTATTTTAAATTTAAAAATGAATATATCCAACTAAAATTTAATTTTCTGTCAAAAAGTGCAATTTCCTCCTTATAGAATTTTGCTAGATTTTGCTAGAAGATACTTTAACTATAAATGTAGATGTTAATTTTAAACAAAATTGTCTGATAAAAAAAAACTGTACATATTTAGAAATACGAAAATTTAATTTTTTAAGCCTTATTGATAGACTTTCAGTTATGCACAACTTGAATAGCAGTTCTGAGTTAATGGTTCTGTTTAATCGTCAAATGAATTGATTTATATATTTTTCTTATAGAAAAAAGGATTGGACTTGGATATTTAGGAAAAAAAATTACACCCCGAGCAAATGATTTCGTAACAGGAGAAAGGAAGCCTGTTGGATGGTATAATGCTAATACTGTCTTTCATAGGTTTCTTTTTGAGTGATCAAAAATATTTAAGAACTCTCCATTTTCTTCTCAATTCTTACGTCAACGAACCTTGCCTGTCCACTGCTATTGCTATGTACTGTACCTGGGTACTCGAATGCTGTGGGTAATCTCGACATAAAGAAAAAATTGATGATTGGTGAATGTAAAATAAAACCGCGATCTTTTATATTACTCTTGCTCGTCTTCAGCGGTAGATCTTCATCCCAAGATTACTTCTAGCATTTTTTCCTGCAACGCTCTTCAATTTTCAACTTTTTTTTCTATATCAGGGCATACAAAAATGTCGAAAGCGTCAGTGGTACACCCGTGCACTTTCTATGAGCTAGGCTTGCCTACATCGATGCTATTATATATATTTTCCAACTATCTAATTTTTCTGTATTTACATTGCTTCTTTTCAGTTACGTTAAGTTCTATCATGATTTCCGCGTAATATATTGATAACCTGAAGAATGATCAATATTTTAATAAGGCAGGTTTGGCTCAACCAATCAATTATATTAACCGTCGTAAATTGTCAAAGTTCTTTAGGTTAATTATAAATATAATTTAAGATGTTTATTTTTGTATTCTATGATAACTAAGAACCTTATGGAAAGTAGGTTATAATTATTATTATTCCTTAATATGATTATATAGTTATTGTTGTAATATCTTTAAACTTGTGTCATACGGATAGACATGAAGCAAGGCGAGAATAGGTGTCAGGCACAGCATGTCAGGACTGCAGATCAATGAATGATGTGATTAATGAGTTGTCCTCAAAAATCTCCAGCATGCAAAGAAGGCCACAAAAAATTCGGTTCGGTCTGCGACTTTACATTAAGAGCCATGAATAGTTGCTTCCTGTCGTCAGTGCTTGACATCTGATTCACCTTACTTCTTCGTTCTCATTGAGAATCACCAACGATCATCTTCCTATCCCTCAATATATCTGTCACTTTAGTGTTTTTAATTTTTTAAATAGTATTTCATGTAGTTCTCGAGAAATTACATTGTACATAATTTGGTGCTTCCTACTTTTAGGTAGCTTTCACTTTTGATTTCTTTTTCAATAATACCCTGAGTCATAAGTACGTCACCTTCAAGCAATCAATGTTTATTGGGGTAGCAGACGTAACATGTTTTAGTCCGTCGACGCCCCCTAAGGCTTTGTCACAGGTCAACATTCGGCGTTGTCAAATTTTATAAATTTCTGTATTTTCTTTTATAATTCAACAGCAGAAGTGTAATTATTGATTTAAAGATTCAGTCGTGTCCGGTATTCGGCTGTCGTCAGTCGCAGTACTTGAAATTTACGCTCGATGTATCTCGCTCAGCAACTACGATTGTAGCGTTTTTGAAATAAATATTTATTATTAAGTGCAAATAAAGGTTGTTATTGACACCAAGCCTCCTTATTTTAAGATCAGCAGTGTTGTGTGGAACGTATCCACTGAAAGGAAACTTTTTTTTTCAATCAGATATGCCAATACAGTCTACAACATTTGGTGCTACGACTTATAGCATTTTTTTCAATCACGATAAATTTTGTTTTAACGAACTATAAATTCAGTTTTCTCATCATGATATGCGAAATAAGCAAACATTACATATAAAAAAATTTTCTCACTTAGAAGATTTACGAATGTTATTATTGTTATACCATTAAGCCATTCCCTTTTTGGGACAGACAGAGCTTCGATTGTGACGAGTGGACTAATGTGAGGTAGGTATACATTTTTTTTAGTTTGATCTAAAATTCTTTTGTTACTCATTTAAAATGACGCTTTCGTTCCGGAATCCTAAGTTTACAATATTTCGCACTCATTGTCTCAATAATGATTATTGAATATTTTAAATAATGGATTTTCTAATTTAATTAGGGAAATATATACAAAGTTAGATTTTAAAAGACGATGCGTAAACCCAGCGTCAAATATTCACGAAGGCTGTACAAATACTTTAAAAACTGTTCTAGTTTGTTCTCTGCATTGCAAAACAATAAAACATTTTTGTTTTAATTCTGTATTTTTTAGAGACATCCTGACATATAATTTTTTCTTTTAAATTCTGATAAAATTTAATAAATCAATTAATTGATTTCCCTTTAAATTCGTGCTCTTTCAAGATCCGAGAGGAAAAATACAAAAACCTATGAATTTAGAAAATGGCGAATGTTTTTCTGAAAATCATATACCTTAGTTTTTTGTTAAAAAATTTAATTGATGCAGTAAAACTTCCGAAAATAAAACTATTTATCCCTAAGTTTCTAAGAAAGCTTCTTCTATTTTTATATAGTTTATGTGTACATTGCCAATTTCATCGAATTCGTATTTTTTATAGTGCCAATTGCTGAAATTTACATTTTCATACCAATTGAAAATAAAGATTTTTTTGCTAAAACTATTTTTAGAATGAAATACACAAAATGCATATACTTCAATACGTTCAAGGTCAAACAATCAAAAATGTAAATTTTTATTATTTATCACTACCAAAAAGGGAAATATCGTCTGTCACATTGTCACACCGCACAGTATCATTGCAAATTAATTCTCACGGACCTGCATAAATTTCATCAATAAAAATCGTATTAGGATAAATTTGTAACAAAATATTACGCAGTCAAATTCTCATTTGAAAAAACGGGATTTTTTACCTTAAAAAAAGTAAACCAAATAGTTAAATTCACAACAAAAGAAAGAAATCCTATAGACAAAATTAATTTTTAACTATTTATTTTAATTTTCTACCCAGTAGTGAGCTTTCTTACTTTAAGAGATATATGTTCAATTAAATAAATAATTTTGTGTAACGAAAGATAAGTTTTACACTAAGTGAAATAATTTTCTACTGAGAACGCAGAAAAACATAAAACCCGAAAATTTGGATTTTTAACAAAAATATTAATTTACTACCAAATAGTTAAACTTTAGTTTTTCAATTTAGTTTAACTAAAATTATAAATATTTAAACCAAATAAAATTAATTTTTCACAAATTGCTTCAACCTTCAACAAATTAAGTTTAATATTATTTAACTCAAAAAGATCTGTTCTCAATAAAAGTGTAATAGTTGTTGTGCAAAATAGTCAAGTTGAACTGAAAAAGTGAATTACTAACGGAATTTTTATTCACAAGAGACAAATTTTTTAATCAAAAGACGAAATTCTAACAAAATTTTTTTATTTTTAACTAGAAAAGATTTTTCAATCCAGCAAGAAAAGTTTCTTTACTAGATTATTAAACTTTCAAGCCTAACACACTAATTTATAACAAAAAATTGAACAATTCAATTCCAGTATGGAACTAGATTTTTGGCTAAAAAGTAATTTTTTCGAAATAGTTCAGTTTTAAGTCAAAGATATGGAACTTGTACTAATATAATCAATTTTTAATAAATTCGTTTGAATTATAACGATGTATTTAAGTTTTCATTAAAATAAATCATGTTAAAGGCAACAACAAAAAATTTGAACCTAATAAATCACTGTGGAACTCAAATGTTGAATTTTTATAAAGTAAAAAGCGATTAATTTTTAACCAATTCTGCAACAGTGTAATTTTGACTCAAACTGTTAAGTTTTAAACTAAAAAAAATCAACTTTTAACCAATAACGAAATATGTATAGAAATATTCAGTGTAAAAGGTTCTCAGACTCTTCACTTATTTAGAAATATTTTGAGTAACCCGAGAGAAGAAATAAAGAAGGTTTTTCGACACAATATTTCTCGAAATATAATACATTTATTTTATACTTTTCCATTACAAGGATTTTTACACGGCGCTACACGAAATTCTGAACAATCCTATCTTTCTTTTTGAAATGAAGACTCGTAGGTCTTTAAAACATCGCATATGACCGAAAATATTCCCTGGGATAGCTCGCGGACAGAGTTTGTCTCTCGCACCTAGAAAATATCCTACCTAAATCGTAGTATCGAGGATAAAAGAATCAACTCGAGTACTTCATAAACAGCAGATAATTTGGCTAAGTCTTAACTTGGTTAGTGGGAATACAATTCCCATGCCCGTTCTCGACGTCAGTTACTCTCATACTTTGAGGAATCTAAATGAAGCGGGAGCCAAGCTCGACAGACTTCTCTTTAGCTACCTCTAGCTATTTATCAAGATCTTCGGCGAGGAAGATTTGACAAAGGCCGAGAGAGAGTGCCTATCTCTGTGAGTTCACATCAGATCTGAGCGGTACAACCATGATCTAAGAATACATGGTCTAGCCGTAAGCTCTCCCAATTTCGTCCCCAGCCGCGCTCTA
>JAAAKG020144846.1:0-11026 GCA_010014905.2 Druon quercuslanigerum
GTTTTGTTTGTTGAGTAGTGGGGAGATGGGGGGGGGGGGGGGGGGGGGGGGGGGTAAAAATACGCAAAGGATATAAAATATATGCTATTTTTCTTTTTACATTCATTGTTACGAACAACGTAAAACTTTGACTTGAAAGTAATTTCTTGTTTTTGTTTTTAATTAAATACTTTGAATTTAGACAAGTTTTTGTCTCCTGAACAATTTGGGGTTTGAAACTTACGGTCCTTAATATTATTTTTGTTTTATAATCAAAAGGCTGATATGGAAAGATTTTATCCAACGAGGGGCAAGTCGCTTGCGAATTGCTTCGTACACTTCACACGTAATTATCGCAAAATAATCGGGTAATAAGAAGTAAAAATGCATAGTAACTCGTAATAATGCGTAATAAGGCATAACAGTCGTATAACAGCAAATAGAATTTTCGATTACCTCGTATTTCTGTTGGTTTTTTTACACGATCGATTCATCGCAACGAAATTTTAGGGTCCTTCATTTTTAAATTGAAATTGTTGTGTAAGAATATATAAAATAATATAGTGAAAAAAAGCAATTTCAAAAATATGACTTTACTTATAAAAAGTATTGCTCAGAAAAATGGTCATTTTATTTATTTAGTTGCATGTAGTTACTTCTCGAGTTAAACGAAAACTATTTGGATCACTATTTATTGTTAGGAATAGTAATGATTATTAATTAAATAAAACTCTTCGAAATATAATTTGAATGTATTAAAATGTATTATTTAATTATAATCATAAATAATAACATTTCTACAGTTTTTTCTGTAATATTGTCATATTCTGCTATTTTAGTAAATTATATTTCGGAGATACTCTTTCATTGCGTCATAGTATCTGCGTAGTAATTCTGTAATAAGGTGCAATATGGCAAAATCAAAACTAAAACAAAAAGATTATTATTTTACTTCTGCCATGTAGAATGATAGTGAATGATTTTTATATTGTTACGATACTATTTTCAAATAAAAATTTTTTTTACAATAACATAAAAATGTAAAGATAAAAAGCGTAAAAAAGTTTTAACTCTAAACTGAGCATTCATTACTGTTTTATTACTTTTCTGAGGTCTCAAGCTTCTAAGGATTTCCTAAGACATTAAAGGTCGATTCTGAAGTATCATTTTCTTGCACTCCCCTTCAATTACCCTTTCACCATGCCCCATTATTTTTTCTGCTTCGCTATAACTAAGACCGTTCCTATATTTACCTTGGCCAATTCACTTACATTAAACATTCAAAGGAATCTAGCAGCTTTTGTGTTTGATCAGATTAAAAGCAAACTTCTTGTTTCAGAAATGAGCAGTATTAACAACTTTGATTCAAATAACTCTTTTTCTATGAGAAAATATCCATACTTGTTTCTATATTTTAAAGAAGTTCTTTATTTTTTAACGAAAAAATATGTAGCTCTAACAGAAAAATACAGTCAAGGTAAGTAAATGTACTTGAAAATGATATAAGCTTCAATTAAACCAATTATAAACATCTGCTAAAAATATCCTTATTTCAATAACATTCTATTCAGCGTTCCAAAATTTTTAATTCAGCTTAGACAAATTATTATATAATAGTACATTTCACACAAGTATCGAACAGGATTTTATACCACGAAAGCCGAAAAATCATGTCAAAGTTGAGATTTTGAGGTTAGAGTAATATAATAGTATATTATATCACAAGTAGAGTTAGACAGGTCTTCAGGGGGTGATCTATGTTTGCAGGACGTGTTATAAAACAATGGCGAAGGTCATAGTTTTTCAAGTTGTTCTTGCGAACACTGAGCTCCAAGTGAGTACCCGTCTAACCCTACGAGTGATGTACGATATTTTATTCGAAATCAACATGTTACGATACTGTAAGACTATCTGAAAAGTAACTCATGATGTTTATGATATCTTCGGTCACGAAAAAATAAGACTGGTGTGGCAGTCACGTGCTTAACTGTGACTGATAATCTCGGATGGTGCGAAATTTGCGTTATAAACTCATAGCATTGTAGTTTTGAATAAATTATTTTTATTAAATATGTGTATTCAAGTTTAATAACGTAATTTTTCCCGGATCCAACTTTCCTTCATTACAAAATATATTAAACCATTATTTAATAATTCAAAATCATTTTCATAACTTATGATTTTTATTACATTTACCAATGCCAATATCAGAGCAGTATTAAATAAAGGCGATAAAAGAAAATTATGTGTAACAATTTTTAATTAAAATTTTAGCTGAAACTCTTTATTGAAAATAAATATTAACATGCTTTCGCAAGTTTTCTGCTTACTTACTTGAAACATTTGTTGGACCGTTAAGCATCTACTTTAAAATGAGATCTTTCTCCTCAATATTTAATATATTATGTTTGATATATATTAATATTTTTTATAATAATATTCATTATTTATATATTTATAATATAATATTATATATAATTAATACATATTTATATATTATATAATATTTAATATATTAATTCTCTTAAATAATCGGTCCGAATACTGATTCATCTCTGTCTCCCGCATGCTTAAACCATTCGATCACAGCAGTATCGAAAAGCACGTCGCCATTTTGCAACTATATATGCAGAAGCAAATCTTCTTGAAAAACACTTCAACTGGAAAGTAGACATGTTTTACAAAATGGCGCATTATGCTGTTCCATTACCAGAAGTGCGAAAAAGGAATTTACATTAAATCGCTTACGTTTATAAATATTAGATTAACTGCCTACGAAAAACACATTTTTTACACATCTCACGTCAACACTTGGCAGTTTGAGGTAATAAAACGCTGCAGTGAGCGGACCTCTCTTTTTACCATTTGAGATTGATAACTAGGGGTGATCGAATTCGAAACGATGGTTTTGAGATTTCTCTTTCTATCAAATCAGGTAGACAGAGAAGATCCGACTGTGTTCCAATGACAAGCCATACTTTTCGTTTCAAAACGATAATATGCTTTCCGTCTATCCAGTACGATAGAAAAGATGTTTCAGAGCCATCGTTTCGTATACTGTTGTTGGGTAGCTACTAATTTGAAACTATTGAGATGAAGTTTAAGTACAAATAGAATATTAAGAAGAAATTGTACAGTAAATATTTAATTTTAGGCCGCAGTACAACATTTTTGATAAATATAAATTGATACAAACTGCTCTTTTTCATTAACATTGCTCAAAAAACGTCAGATAGCAGTATTGTCAAGATCAAAACGGTACCTTACAAACGCGTTCGATCACACGAAACAATCCGATCGGTCCAAACGGCTTCAAGCTGGCCCCACTGCTGGTTTTACGAGAGCCCGCTATCGTGCTTATTCGATATGCAAACGTGTGTAGAAGCTATGCTTCTGTCTTTACGCTTGACTGACCACGAACGACCTTCACTTTCGGCCCGTGGCTCCTTTCAACCGAAACCGCGACGCGGCAGCAATTCTCGGATGGCTCCAATCAAGGTGTTTGAAATTGAAGTTCGACTTTCGTTTTAATTGTGTTAAGTGGGAAAAAGGAGAGAAAACTCTAGGGAAAAAAATCACCATTGAAATTTTTTGATATCATTGTTTAAAAAAATAGGAATAGTTGACTTTTCCTTTCAGTTATTTATTTTTATTCCCTGAGTATATATGCATTAGTTCTGATTAATACAGAGTATGTTTAAGCATTTCTGTTTCAGATAAAGTACTTTTTTGGAAACCTGATAAAGATCTATGGTTATTATCATTATTTTACATTTTAAATTGATAATTTTATCACTGTATTACTTTATATATTGTACAACAAATTTAATAGAAAAATCGACGAAAGTGCAGTGCAGAAGAAAATGCTACTTGATATTACGCAACCATTACGCATCATTTCGAATTATTACGCTTCAGTGCGCGTTATTGGCCATTATCATTACGCGTGAAGCGTACGGAGTAATACGCGAATGAATTTCTCCTCGTAAAGTTACTTGATGACTTTTAAAATGGAAGAAGACATTTGCGAATTTTTATTTTAAAACGAAAAAAAGTCTTTTGATCAAAAGAGTTAAATAAATCATTTTAAAAATAGATTATGATATTTTTTCATGGGGCAACGCACTTGATACATTGGGCAAATTTCCAACACACTGAGTACAATGAGGGTTCACAGTTTTGTTGCCAGTTCACCAAACAAGTCGTTATGATGGATTTCTATTTCCGTTGACATGTAAAGAATTCCATTTACGATCGAAAAGTGATAGAAGCTATCAAAGTCTTCCAAAGTAGCTGATTGTACAATCTGGCGAAAGGAACTGACGTAATATAAGAAACGCTTTTGAAGCTGCCCTGTAGACGATCAACAAGAAGGTTCAATCTCGGCCGACGTCAATATCATCTTTAGATTTTTAGCTGAGGTCGTTCCTTTTCTGTACTCAGCTTATCTTACAAAGGAAGTAAGGTGTAACAACTTTTATTGGTATTCACTTATCAATAAATATTTTTATTTTTTAATTTAATTTATATAACTTAATTAAATCATTTAAATTTTCAGTACCCTGTTTAAAAGTATTCTCGAGAATATTCTGACATACAGTGTATTAAATCTTTCATATTATCCAGTGCGACGGATTATATATAATTCAAGGCAAGTTCTATAACTGAGGAAAGTGACAAGTTTAATAATTTGACCCAACTCTATATTCAATTTAAATTCTGAATAACAAAACGTTTCCTCCCTTTGGTACCTACTGGTTGGAGCCTAATATTAATATTTGAAAGATACTCTGAAATACACTTCATGATCATAGACATATCACGTTTTAAGGCTTGAAATTGTGCTTTAAACTTTGTGCAGATTTTGTATCGTCACCGTTATTGCGTCTTTTTTACTCTTTTAAATAAAATTAGTGGAGTATAGATGAAAATCGACTCTGCACATAATACAGAGGCAGACGCTAAAAGCAGCTCTAACACGATGTAAATCATGTATACTAAAGCTTTGATCTTTCAGAAGGAGTCAAAGCTCCATTATCGCTTCTTTCAACTTTTTTACATTTTTTTATACTATAGTACTTAAATTGCACTCTAAAAAGTTTGATCAGCGCTGAACCGGGAGACGAATGCAGGTCGTTTTCCGGGCTGTTGTAGAAAAAGTTTGTACCATACGATGAGATGACTAGCAAAGTAGGTGTGATTTTAATCAATACGTTATGATACGTTATGTGGAGAATATTTTAAGTATATTTTATGCAAAGTTGGACGATTTTTCATAAAATATCGTGTGTCACTGGACAGCAGCCCATTGCTGTCTCGTGAGACAATATACTATTATGTTTAACTGAAATCTAATTACTTGGCACTGTCTGTAATTTTACACTGGTCTGCAAGATGGAAAAAGTTTTGTGCTAATAGTTCCAAAATCTAGCTTCATCGCAGTATATAATGCAACGAAATGAAAAATTGATGTTCAAAAAGATTCAGAGCCTGCATTTCTTTGCTGCTTTCACTATTTAAACAAAATTATATTTTACGAAATTCTGCTGATCTGTGGTGAAGACGATTGCTGAAAAAAAATGTTTTTAAAATTTTTTTTTGTCCGAATCCACTTCAAATAATCCAACGAGGTCCAGATAAGGATGTCAGAATAAATTAGCCTTAAAATAAATCATAGTTTAGGTAAAAAAAATTACCTTAAGAATTACGAGTTATTGAAATAAGCCTTCAAATTTTAAAAATCTGTCGAAAAATAACAGATATTTTTTTGTAAATACTGTATTTTTCCACTGATTATATTTTTTGTAGATGATATAGACATCCTTGAACTATCGAAGGACATAAAAAATATAACAATTTACCAAATTTACAAAACAGCAACAATTTTTCTAAAAATTTTGAAACTGGATTTTTTCGTAAGGTCAATTTTTTAAAAACTTCTGCTTTTTCATGAAATATTGCTGAAAATTTAGACTACGGATTTCATGAATATTTTTTTAGGTAAACCATTTTTTAACAAGAAATAAATTTTGTCTTTAAAAGATCAAAATTATTATTTTTTGCGTAGCTGCTAAAAAAGAGGGAAAAACTAAAGACGAAAAATTTCTTCAGAATAAAAATTTCTAAACAAAGATCTTCTACCAATTTATCAAGGGTGTCATTTCGTAGACTTAAATATTTACTTCTCCAATCATGATTGCCTCTGCACACGATGTGTTCACTTGCACTGTAGATTTTGTTGATTTATAAAAAAAAGTCTATCAAACATATTTTCTACGTACCAAAGAAATACAATGTTTAAAAAGATGACTTTGTTCAATAAATTATAGGTTTTACCATTTTTTTAAATTTCGATGGAAGATATTTATTTTATTTTTTATTAAGGTGTAACATATCAGAAATTTAGAGTTGAATATAAAGTACATAAAAAATGCTTAAGACGATAGAATGCAACTTTCTGAAATGTGTAAAAGACTTTTTAGTAGAAATTTTACTTCTAAATAATTTTGCGTTTTTCACATTTAACCTTTTTCTTAGAAATTTATGCAAAAACCACAAAAAATGTTATTTTAATTTCTTGCTGGAAAATGGCTTTGTTAAAAAAAAGCATTTATGCAAAATGTATTGCACACTATCAACGATACTCCCTATAAAATGAAACATTTTCTAAAAGTACACTTTCGTTTGAACATTTGATAAATCAAGAATTCCCCAATCATTTACAACAATAAATATCCAAAAATATGTCACCAGTCGAAAAATTCAGAATTAAAAAAAACCCTGTGAAAATCAATAGTTAGTAATTCTTCAAATAATTTTCTTTCGTTTAAATTATAAAATTAGTATCTCTTTAATTTCATTATAGAGAAGAAGCATCTTTCATTGTTTTAAACATTTCTGATAAACAAATAAATGAAATAGGCTCTTACATTTATAGAAAATACTATTTTTTAAACTTTTTCCTGAATCATTCCATTCGAAAGTTACATTTCAACAATGAAAAAATATTTTTTTAAATCTGCCCTCTGCGGGAACATTCTCATTGTTTGCTCTTCGCGTGGAATGCAGAGAGCGACCACAAAATAGGCTCGTTTAAGCCTATTTTTTGGACTTTACTAGATTCTAACTTCTACCCCTAAAAACTGCCTCCTGTGCGAAGAACAGCATACCCGGACAAGCGCAACGTATTTCTGGTTCCGACATTATTCACAATCAATTTTATACGTTCGCATTAATTTCCTCAAATTTGTGCAACCAAATTCAACCGCTGAAAACTACGCCTCGTGAAAAATAACCATAGCGGGGCCAGCGAAACGTTTCTCTGGCGCCGACATTATAAAAATCAATTTTATATGGGCGCATTATAATCGTCTTAATTTGTTCAAAGTTGCGCAACCAACTTCAACCCCTAAAAACTATCCCTTGTGCAAAAAACAGAATTGAGGGGCCAGCGAAGCGTTTTTCTGGCCCCGACATTATCCAAAATCAATTTTATATGGGCGCATTATTTTCGTCCTAATTTGTTCAAATTTGTGCAACCAACTTCTTCTCCTAAAACTATCCCCTGTGCGAAGAACAGCAAGGTGGGACTAGCGAAACGGTGTTTTTCACACAGTGGGTAGTATTTAGGGGTATAAGTTAGTTGCACAAATTTTTTTTTTGTGGTCTCCCATGCTGTTTTTCGAACAGGGGGTAGTTTTTAGGGGTGGAATTGGGATGCACAAATTTAAACAAATAAAGACGAAAATAATGCACCCCTTGTTTGTTTATTACTTATTGTAAATTTTTAAATTACTTAAAAATGATTCAATTGTTTAAGTAATTATTTTGAAGCGAAAACGAATTCGGATAATCATTATTTCGGACACGAATACAAAAGTGCTTCCTGTTTTTTGATCGGACGATAAGTTTGTTAATAATTAATTACAAAAGTTTGAAATCCATAGATGTAGATTACTTTAGGTTCGTTGAATAGACGTATGGCCGAACCAATTCAATATTTTCCAATAAAAAAATAAAAAGGATTTTATTATTTTGGCAACCTCACAATCTGAGTCAGTCCCCCAAATTAAATTCGAACACTACATTTTTAACCGTTCAGCTGTTAAGCCTAATTTTAGAAGTATATCTAATATAGTATTGATGTTTTATTTACAAAAACGTGTGTAAGGATACGGAGCACTTTTATCAATTGTTTTTTTTTTCTCAAAGTAAACTGCAGTAAGGCAGCTGGCAATCTGTAATTCAGAAGTAGAGTATGTTGATCTGCGTGAAGTCTCCGCACGTGGCTCTCTCCTAACTCCAAATACTATCCACGACCAGAAACTTGCTCGGAGTTCATTTTAAAGTTCATGAACTTTATTGAGGAACAGCCGGAAATAGGCAGGATAGTCTCTTACCGAAGCTGTCCATGATAAGTAGCAGTTTCATACAGTAATAACTTTATATCGTTTACGAACCAAAAGTCTGACATCGCTGCGCGCTCAATCCAATCAATCTTTTGAGCAGTCACATCTCTCGTAAATCATCGAATTTTACCCACAAAAAAAAGAAATTTATATCTACTAGAAATTAGGTTTTTCTGTAATTTAGACGACCGGGGGCTTACACTCCTTTATATGAATATCTAGGACAGTGGAAAATGGAAAAACCGTTTATACTTATATTTAAAATTATAATACAAATATCAATACCATATTAACGAATTATATTATTTTGAATATTAAACTATTTTATTACTTTAAAACAAGATTCTACTTTTCTTTAAAAAATATTAAAACGGAATTGAAATCTCCCAAAAAACATCTACAATACAAAACATTACGCCAAGTAAAATTTAGCACTACCATCTACATCTTTTATGAAATATCAAGGTTTTCAAAGTTATTTTGAAAGATATCTTATTCTTAAAATTTATTAAATTAAAAAAATTACAGAAATTTTGTAAATGTAGGATTGAAAGGGAAAAATGTAAGTTTTCATTTCATATGTGTTCAATAAAATCTTAGAATTTCTGTCATTTTTCTCAATTTAATCGATTTAGAAATTTAGATGTCATTTAAATTTATGTTAATTGTACTGATAATTTTTACTTGGCGGAATTTTCTGCATCGTAGATATTTTGGACAGATATTCATATATTCATGTGAAAAGATTGATGGACAGGTGTTTACACAGAATTATTTTGGAATAAGATAGATAAAAATCCAATATATTAAAATTAGCTCCGAATAGTTTTCCTTGATGACCATGTCTAATTTAGGATCGGATCGAATAGGTGGCAGCATTTCTTGGCTCAAGCGCTAATGCGCTCTTGCAAGTGAAAAAGAAGGAGTTTAAAAATATTTGTTAATGGGATTCAAGTAAATTCCCTGCATTAATTGAATTTATAAAAAATTATGTTATAACAACAGTATTTTACATGACGAGATAACATTACGCTTGCGCAAGAAAATTATGTGTCCCCTTATATTAGAAACAGACGAGCTTCAGTTGTATCCATGCATTGCAAAGAAAAGAATTAAAAATATTCCAAAATTAAATAAAACTTGAATTAATCACTACATTAAAATTAGATCCCACCAAAAACCTCTGCGATGCAAAAAAGTTTTCCAAGTACTAATATATGAATTTTTAAAATTAAAGTTCGTCCAGTTGGAAAGAAACTTTGATATAAAGTGCCTTACAGAAATTTGTAAATAAATTTAAAAATGCTACATGAGACATCTTACTCCATCAGTCTACCATACCCCGAAAATATTTGGTAAAAAGATGTTGCTTATAACATTCAATCCTGTCAAGTTTTATCATTTTGAATATTGCTTTTTTAAATTTATCAGCAAAAAATTTTAATGAACTTTATACAAAAATGTTTGCATATATTTTATTATGAATATATTTTCCGAAATTACTTAGATAAAATTTGATTCAAAAAATTCAATCATTAATGGTTAGCAACTTCTTTGCTTCCCCTTCCTTTCTTGTAGGTATTTATATTTTTCGTAATTAATGAAGACGAGGTAATTATACTAAATTAATTAATTTGTAATTAAATTACGACTGCACTAAATATGACAAATTATATTATTCGCAGAAATGATTTCCTTTAAAATTTAATTCAATTAATCAATAAAATCATTTGGCCATCTAGTGAAAATGAAAAATGTACAAATTTCAGGTTTTTCCATAAACAATTGATTTTTTACCATTTATGTAATACTTGAATATTTATTTATTTGTTGCCAAAATGTGTTTGCAAGTTTTAAAATGGCAGTAATTAAAAAAAAGGAAAGTAAATGTGCCCCAGTGTGCAAGGAAAGGTTAAATTCTGTCTGTAGTAATACATTATCGATTAATATTGGAAGAATTTTCGAACGTGCAGGGTTCGCGTTAAGGAAAATTTCGTAATAATAGTCCTAGTGCTATACTTGACCCGTTAGTTTAACGAAGTATTTCTTGATACTAGAATGCGTTTCAAATTTAACTCTTAATTTCATTTATGAATATTTACTTTTTACACTAAAACGGCAATTTTCAAAACTATTTAGGGAATCGAAAATTCCTGAAAGTTTTATCGATAATCTATTACTACTGCCTACTTCCTGCAGTTTAGTACAAATCGATTCGATAGATTAAGATTTAATGGTGAGCACATAGGTCGAAAATTAGTTGATACTTTCGTCAACAATTCAGCGATTCAGCGACCCCCCCCCCCCGTATTATTTGATTTAAATTCACTTTTTTCACTGTGATATAATGAAAAAATATAATAAATATAAGTATTTAAAAGATTGCAACGAATCATATATAATAAAAAAAATCTGCCCGCCGCGCGGGCACATTCTCATCGCGCGCTACGCGCGCAGCTCGCTTCGCTTGCAAGTTTGAGCGCGCCCTTGGCGCGCATATGATGGATCTCGCACTTGGCGCTCGATAATGTATTAACCTCGCGCTCGGATATTTATACTTTCTGCCCGGAATGTTTTCCCAATGATGTATTTTATTAATTATGCAGAATTGATTGATACTTTGTCAAAAACCTCTTTTA